>BOPN01002707.1:92500-100000 GCA_017312705.2 Penaeus japonicus | reverse complement strand
AAACCTTTCCGTTCCTGCATGACAGCATTTTGCAAGAAAACACAACTGTACGTGCAACGGCAAACACACTCCCTTCCCGACATTCTCTCGCATCCTCATGACACAAACCCTCGCCCATGCATCTCTCATTTACTCATTTACTCATTCACTCACCTACCCAAGCCCCCTCCCTCTCCCTCCCTCCCTCCCTCTCTCTCTCTCTCTCTCTCTCTCCTCTCTTTCTCTACCTCCATTCCAACACGACACGATCTCACCCCCTGCATGACACACACACACACACACACACACACACACACACACACACACACACACACACACACACACACACACACACACACACACACACACACACACACACACACACACACACACACACACACACACACACACACACACACACACACACACACACACACACACACACACACACACACACACACACACACACACACACACACACACACACACACACACACACACACACACACACACACACACACAAGTTCTTATCCTGAAACGAACCGTGAGAGTGGAGAGTGCCACGCTGGGGTCATGCACATTCAACCCCCTGATGCACAGGCACTCTGCAAGATGAACACGCGTACACACCTGGAAAGAAGAGAAACAGATTGTAAGTAAATCAATGCACGTAAAGAAATGAGACCTTTGACTTTGACTTTGAATGGGTATTGCATGATTTTAGAGGCTTTTCATCTATTTCCAGAAGGCATCAACAATTATGCTATTAGTAATGCAAGTAGTAATAACAACAACAATGATGATGACGACAATAATAATAATAGTAATGATTATAATAGTAGTAGCAATGTAACAGTAACAGTGACATTGATAGTAGTAATGATTATAAGAAATATAATAACAATATCAATCAAAATGAAGATGACAAAATGATGATAATATATCGCCCCTACCCCTGCCGCCTACCCTATACCCCTAACCCCCCTTTCCCTACCCCATAATCCCCATTCCTCTTACTCTTACCCTTATCCTTACCCCTACCCCTACCCCATCCCCAACACCTTTAACTTATATCCCCTTTCCCTTCCCCTACCTTAACCTCAACCTCCTTCCCTTTCTCCCCCTTCCCCAACCCAAACCCCCTCACCCCTTTCCCCTCATTCCCCACATTCCCTGCCCACGCCCCCCTACCCCTTCTCACCCCCCCCCCCGAACCACGTCCACCAATTAGCCCCGTTACACCGTGTTAATCAGCCGCCGCTAGCGTCCCTATGACCTTCACTCGAGCCCTTCATCCTGCCCCTGATTTGGGGAGAGGGAGGGGGAGGGGGGAGGGAGTGGGGGAAGAGTGATGAGGGAAATAGGGGGTGAGGGAGGGGAGTGGTGGGAAGGGAGGGGGTGAGGGAGTGTTTGGAAGGGAGGGGGTGAGGGGAGTGGTCGGGAAGGGAGGAGTTGAGGGTGGTGGGGAAGAGGTGATAGAGATAGAGATAGAGAGAGAGAGAGAGAGAGAGAGAGAGAGAGAGAGAGAGAGAGAGAGAGAGAGAGAGAGAGATGGATCAACTAGCAAGAATATTTAGAGACAAGTAAACAGGCTCCATCCATGAGTGAGTTACAGCTCGTCAGCGGCCTGAGCAAACAGCAAAAAAAAAAAAAAAAACAATAAACAAACAATAAGCAAACAGCAGATCATGTCACAGCGCGAAACACAAGGGCCCATTCCTTGAGCCGTGGGCGTGGGAACGCGTAGGGGGCGTGTGGGCAGCGGATTGGATACTATGCCTTCATTAACACTCGTTTATCGCTCGCTCTTATCACTCTCCGTTCGCCTCGAGGCCAGCCACGGCGTCTCTCTTTCTCTCTTTCTCTCTTTCTTTCCTTCTTTCACTTTCTTTCTCTTTCTCCGTGTCTGTCTGTCTGTCTAACTGTCTGAACATAGACAGAGAGACAGGGAGTGAGACAGACAGACACACAAACAAATTACAGATAAAGAGATTGAAAGAAAATCGGCAAAAAGAAAGAGATAAAAAAACGAACATAGTTACATGACAATCCCAACCAAGCCTGAAGTAACCGTACAAAAGTGACTCATCCCCCAACCACCCCTCTTTCCCCCTCTCTTTCCCATCCCCTTCCCCTATCCTTCCACTTCCCCCTTCCTCTTCCCCTTCCCCCTTCCCTTATCATCTCTCCATCCCCTCACCCATCCCCGTTTCTCATCGTCCTTCTTCGTGGTCTTACCTTTCCTATCATCCTATTATCCCTTCCGCATCGTCTTTCCCCCTTTGCCTCCCCCCTCTACTCCCCCTCCCTTCACCCCCCCCCCTACATCCACTCCCTATCCCTCTACAGTCTACACTCTTTCCTTACCCTCCCCCCCCCCCTCCCTCCTCACTCCCACGTGACGAACCGCAAGAGCAAGCGTACTATAACCCCGGCAACCCCACCCGCCCGTCACGCGTCACACTCTGTCGTAACGCCGGCCGTCACGCGTTAACTGGGTCGCGTGGTGTTACGACGCTGCACGCGAAATACACCGCTGAAGCTGTCGACCCGTGTAACGAAAAAAAAAAAAAAAAATACAGCACTGTCGCATGTGTTCTCGAATATTGCGAGATGGGTTGAGATTTTTGTTTTGCTGTCTCTGTCTCTGTCTCTGTCTCTGTCTCTCTCTGTCTCTGTCTCTCTCTCTCTGTGTCTCTCTCTCTCTCTCTGTCTGTCTCTCACTCACTCACTCACTCACTCACTCGCTCACTCACCAAAATCCTTACATAGATACAGTTACGGGAAAAAGAGCAAAATACATGAACACAAATACATAAACCACGCACACACATTCTGTACGTGTGTAGCAGGGTCGGTGGATGGGTAGGGGTTTCATGGGTAGGTGTGTGGGGGGGTGCGTGCGTGCGTGCGTGCGTGCGTATATAACCAAAAGTAAATAAAACGAATGAAAGGAAGAAAGAGGAGAAAGAAGAAGACTAACCTCTCCTATATTCAAAGAGCTCACAGGGCGTTAAAAAATACTCCCCTCCCCTCCCCTTCCCCCTTCCCCCTTGCCCCTCTCCAACCCTATACCCCTTCAATATCTGCGTCATGCATCATGCAAATCCTACCAGAACATGACATGACATGACACGACATTCATGAGTAACCTGGATTCATTCCCGGACTAACCTACGGTACCGTAGTTCCCTCGAGCGTAGCCACGAAGAGTGCATGAAACTCATCAATAATAGGAGGAGGAGGAGGAGATGGAGGACGAGGAGGAAGGGGAGATGGAGGGGGAGAAGGAGGAAATAAAAGGGAAGAAAGAGAAGAGAAGAAACAGAGAAAATGAAAAGAGAGGAAGAGGGAAACGGAAGACGTGGTGGGAAAAAAGTAAAAAGAAGATATGGGGTATCAAGGGCAGGAAGATAAGGATGGGAACGAGCAGGGAAGAGGAAATAAACAGTGAAGAGGTGGAGGGGGGTGGGGGAGGGAGCAGATGGAATACGATAGTGAAAAGGGGAGTTAAGAGAAGGAAACGGAAGATGAAGGGAAGAAGAAGGAGAATGACGCAGGAAACGAAGAGGAAATGAAGGAAATTGAACCGGATGATGAAGAGAAGAAGAAAAAAGGAGAGCGACGCAGAAGACGAAGAAAAGAGGAAGGAAATTGAAATTGGAGGGTGAAGATAAGAGAAAGGAAGAAGAGGCAGAAGATGAAGAAAAGAGGAAAACACGATATGGAGATGGAGGCGGAAGGTGAAATGATTTCCAGAGATACCTCTTGCAACCAACCTCAACTGATTCATGCAACAAGCCCGAGTAGCATAATCGGCCATAACAAATCGCTCCCAAAAGTCACTGCCCCGGCGAAGGTGCCACAAGCCTACCTCGATGCCATGTGTTAGAATCCGGGCTCCAATACCTCCTTCAGATGCCCACGATTGAAACCTCGCTACCAATGCCCAGTTCAAAGTGCCACTAAAAACGAATCTGATGGCACGCATGAGGTTCAGGCACCGAGAGACCCCCGCCATTTCAAGGTCTTCAAGGACTGACCTAGAATGCTACGGGATTAGACTACCAGGCTATAGGACGTGCCAATACCCTGTGACTAAGTAAGTGCCATCGAGTCGAACTAGCTGACACACATACCAGGTGCCAGATGCCACTAACCCCGTCTTAGCTGCTGACACTAGTCGAGCGGAGTGGGAAGTGTCAGCCGGCAAGACCTGACGAGAGCGATGCCCTCCCGTCAGCTGGGGTGTAGGTGTGGGTGTAGGGGGGGGTGGGCGTGTGGGTGTGGGGTAGGAAGAGGGGGCGAGCGAGGGGGGCGTAACTCCACCTCGCCTCCAGCCGGGAAAGTCGCTTGCTTACACGATCACCCCTGTCAACCCAGTCATCCACCCACCCACTCACCCACCTGCAGCCCCCATCCCCAACCCATCTAACTATCCACCGCCATCCGTATCTAACACCAACACACCTTTTTACCTTTTTACCTTCCTTCCTTCCTTCCTTCCTTCCTTCCTTCCTTCCTTCCTTCCTTCCTTCCTTCCTTCCTTCCTTCCTTCAATCAATCAATCAATCAATCAATCATTCATTCCTCCCTCCCTCCCTCTCCTTCCCTCCCTCCCTCCCTCTCTCTCCCCCCTCTCCCTCTCCCTCTCCCTCCCTCTCCCTCCCTCCCTCCCTCCCTCCCTCACCCCCCCCCTCTCTTCTTCCCCCTCCCAAGCTTTCACAAACACTCGCGCTCTCCAACAATACAGTATTTGCCAATCTCCGGCGTGCACTGCGGTGGCGACACATCAAAGGCGATGTGATGTCCATCTTTATTTTTCTCTTTCTTCTTCTTGATTTTTCCCTTTCTTTCTTTCGATATATATATATATATATATATATATATATATATATATATAGAGAGAGAGAGAGAGAGAGAGAGGGGGGGGGGGGGAGAGAGAGAGAGAGAGAGAGAGAGAGAGAGAGAGAGAGAGAGAGAGAGAGAGAGGTGTGTGTGTGTGTGTGTGTGTGAGAGAGAGAGAGAGAGAGAGAGAGAGAGAGAGAGAGAGAGAGAAAGGGGGGGGGGTAGAGAAAGTGAGAGAAAGAGAGAGATAAAAAGAGAGAGAAAGAGAAAGAGAGAGAAAGAGGGAGAGAAAGAGAAAGACAGAGAAAGAAAAAAGAAAGAGAGAGAAAGAGAGAAGTATGCTGAGTGTGTGCAGGCGTGGGCGCGGGTGCGTGCTTAGATATTCATGTACAATTAAGTATATGTAGGCATGTAGTCGGACACGTGTGCATGCAATAGTGTTCGCGCTTACACCCACATGCTAATGTATTTTGACGTACACAAAATAGCGTACACATGCGTTGCGAGTGTTTGCAACAGAGAGACAACAACGGCAACAACGACCAATGCAATCAGTCCTGCTGGCTGGCTGGCGACCTGAGACAATGCATGAATTAACATCAACAGACTGTTGCAATGCCATGCAACGCGGAGGCGAAGAAAACAAGAAGGTAAAACAATGATAATGATGATGATGATGATGATAACAGCAATAATGGAAATAACGCTGACGATAATTTATGCGACGCAGGGATGGGAAAGTGGTGTTGATGTTGATGATGGTGAGGATGGTGAGGATGATGATGATGATGATGATGATGATGATGAAAATGTTGTTATTGTTGATGTGATAATGAAAATTATGATGATGGTGATGATGATGATGATGATGATGATGATGATAATGATAATGATAATGATAATGATAATGAAAATGATAATGATGGTGATGATGATGGTAATGGTGATGAAGATGAAGATGAAGATAACGCTAAACCCAACATAGCTGATCGCCACGTCTACCCTAGCAACAAAAACGAAATAGATATGCGGGTGGCAAGGTGACTAAGAGGCTGAGGTGGAGCGATGTGAATTATGAGGTTAGCCTATGAGGTGGAGCCGAGTGGATTATGAGTTCGGTGAGGTTGAGAGTGGTGGATTAAGGGGGTAGCCAATGAGGTGGAGCCGAGTGGATTATGAGTTCGGTGAGGTTGAGAGTGGTGGATTAAGGGGTAGCCAATGAGGTGGAGCCGAGTGGATTATGAGTTCGGTGAGGTTGAGAGTGGTGGATTAAGGGGTAGCCAATGAGGTGGAGCCGAGTGGATTATGAGTTTGGTGAGGTTGAGAGTGGTGGATTGAGAGGTAGCCTATGAGGTGGAGCCGAGTGGATTATGAGGTTCGAAAGGTCAAGCGCGATGGGTCATGAGAGGTAGCCAATGAGGTGAAACCGCGTGGATGATGAGGTTCGAGAGGTAAAGGTCAAGCGCGATGGGTTATGAGAGGTAGCCAATGAGGTGAAACCGAGCGGATTATGAGCTTATAGAGGTAAATGAGGTTATGAGGGGTAGCCTATGAGGTGGAACCACATCGCGAGGCAAAGTCCCATAGGATGCACGTGAATTACGAGGATAAAGCAAGGTAAAGCCAGGATGATCACGAAGCCGATTATGAGCTGGAACCGCGTGGATTATGAGGTAAGTAAGTGCAGTGACGCGCATTATGAGGTGACGGCGGCCGCGGCGGGGGCATGGGGGGGAGGGGGGGGGGGGATGTAACTGATCACTGCAACAGCTGCAGTATCAAGCCAGTGCCCGGTCGCGAGTCCCTGTTGCTGCGGCCGGAGGAGGAGGAGGAGGAGGAGGAGGAGGAGGAGGAGGAGGAGGAGGAGGAGGAGGAGGAGGAGGAGGAGGAGGAGGAGGAGGAGGGGGAGGAGGAGGAGGAGGAGGAGGAGGAGGAGGAGGAGGAGGAGGAGGAGGAGGAGGACGAGCAGGAGCAGGAGCAGGAGCAGGAGCAGGAGGAGGAGGAGAAGAAGAAGGAGAAAAAGAAGGATAAGAAGGATAAGAAGACGAAGAAGAAGGAGAAGAAGGAGGAGAAGGGGAAGGGGAAGGGGAAGGGGAAGGGGAAGGGGGAAGGGGAAGGGGAAGGGGAAGGGGAAGGAGAAGAAGATAGATAAGGGTGAAGGAAGAGGAAAGAGGAAGGGAGACACAGGAAATAATAAGGCAAAGGAAAAGGAAAGGAGAGAAAAGAAGAAAAAATAAAAATCCAGAAGAAAAAGGCGAAATAAGAAAAAAAGGGGGGAGGGACTGGAAGAAGGAATGAATCAAAAGAGGAACTGAACGAATAAAAAAAAATAATGGAGAGCGAGGGGGGGAAATGCGTGTGAGAGAGAGAGAGAGAGAGAGAGAGAGAGAGAGAGAGAGAGAGAGAGAGAGAGAGAGAGAGAGAGAGAGAGAGAGAGAGAGAGAGAGAGAGAGAGAGAGAGAGAGAGAGAGAGAGAGAGAGAGAGAGAGAGAGAGCGAGAGAGAGAGAGAGCGATTTTGAGCGAAACGGCAAAGAGGAAGAGAAGCAAAAGAAGTTATCAAGAAGCGGCAAATAACAAGAAAAAAAAGAGAAAAAAAAGTAAAAAAAAGTCACATAACGAAAACAAGATGCCACTGACGGCGCTGATGATGGCGAACAGATGGACGACCGACC
>BOPN01002707.1:65000-85000 GCA_017312705.2 Penaeus japonicus | reverse complement strand
TATATATATATATATATATATATATAGGGATATATATATATATATATATATATATATATATATATATATATATATATATATATATATATATATATTGGTAGATAGATAAATAGATAGATATATAGATAGATAGATATATACAATTTTTGAAAATCGAAAAAATTTAAATGGGCAAACAAGAAAGAACAACACCAAGAGAGAAAAGGCAACGACTACCTTCCCCCGCAAACAAAGACATAAACAAGTGAAACTGAATTAACATAACAACAACAACATTACAAATAAGCATTGAGCGAAAGACCTCTATGCAATATCCGTAATATCTGCTGGCGAAAAAGGGTAAGAGAAAAGTGGAGGAAAATGATAATGATGATGATGGGATGGAAGGAAGGAAGGGAGGAAGGGAGGAGAGGAGGAAGAAAGAAAGTGGGAGGGAAAAGTAGGAGAGAAAATTGGGAGGGAAAAGAGGGAAGAAGGTTAAAGAAAGACACGAAGGAGGGAAGGAGGAACAGAAAGAAGAAAGAAGACAAGGGGATAGATGAGAGAATAAGAGAAAACAAAAATGGATAAGAAATATATCGGACCAAAAAGAAAAGGAGACGGAAGCAAAATCAAGTAAATACAAAATAAAAGACAAATATAGAACTACAAGGGAAAAGAGAAAAAAAAGAAAATCAGAAAAGGAAAAGAAGAATGAGTGAGGACACAAAGGGAAGAGGAGAAGAGGAGAGCAGAGCAAAGAGCACCTCCAACTCGGCGCCGTCCTAGCCACCAGCAGAGCCTAGCGTGTCAACAGGCTCATGACCGCAACGCACACTGCCGCTAGCTGCTGCGTCAACACTTACTTTCTTGCGGCCCGCGCTCTCTTCGAGGGAGGGAGGGAGGGAGAGGGAGAGAGGGAGGAAGGAGGGAGAGAGGGAGGAAGGAGGGAGAGAGGGAGGAAGGAGGGAGAGAGGGAGGAGGGAGGGAGGGAGGGAAGGAGGGAAGGAGGAAAGGAGGGAGGGAGAGGGAGAGGGAGGGAGAGAGAGAGATGAGAATCCGCATCTCCTTCCCCAACCTACCCAGAGTCCTTCCCAATGACCCAAAGGACCCCCCCCCCCCCCAAGCGTCCTCCTTCATTCCTTACTTCACGTTATCGCCACCTTCCATCCCCTCCTTCGCTGCATACGAGAATCTCCTCCTGGTGAAATATCACTTCTTATCATCCTTCTTTATTCCCCTTTTAACGCCTTATCTCCTTTGTCCCTCATTCTTTTTTTTTTTTCTTTTTTCCTTGTTTCTCCCTCTCTCTCTCTCTCTCTCTCTCTTATCTCTCTCATGCTCTCTCTCTCTCTCTCTCTCTCTCTCTCTCTCTCTCTCTCTCTCTCTCTCTCTCTCTATCTTCCCATAATTCTCCTTCCTTCCATTCCTTCTCCTCTCCCTCCCTATCTGCCTCTTTTCTTTCTTTCTTTCTTTCTTTCTTTCTTTCTTTCCTTCTTCCCCCTCTGCCTCAAACTCTTCCACAAATCCTCCCTCTCCCCCTCCTCTTCCCTCTTCTTCTTTTCTTCTCCTATTTCTGTCTATTACCCTTATCTATTCTATCTCCTGGATTTTGATCTCGTTCTATTCATTTTCAAAGAGAGAGTCGATGAGAAATCGGTCAGTCAACAGCGGAAGTGAGTCTTCTCGAAGGGTCGGGGCACTTCCACAAATGTCCAAATTAACCCTAATTGCTTTTCCATTTCGACTTTCTCTTGCAACAACAACAAAAGGCAATATACAACATCATCCTCGACTCGGTCGGAATACGTTTAAACTTTTTTTCGTCTTTCTTTCTATATTTTCTTCATTCTTTTCCACCCACGCACATTCTCTGAGCCCCTTGTCCCTTGTAAACCCTTACCCCCCCCCCCCTCCCCTCATGCCCCTTGCCTCCCGTCCCCCTATGCCAGACTCTAATTAACCTCATGTAAGTTAACGCCGCTCCAGCATCATTCACATGCAAATGTCCATGCAACTGAGGAAGCACCCCCCACCCCCCAGCACCCCCTCCACCCTCTCCCGACGCCCCTCCCCCTTCCCCTCCAACACTCTCTTCCTTTCCCCTTCTCTCTCTTCGGTTTCACTCTCTTTCTCGTGCCTCTCTCTCTCTCTCTCTCTCTCTCTCTCATTTTCCGTCTCCCTCTCGCCCCCCTTTTCCTTCTACTTCTACTCCTACTCTACTCCTTCTCCTACTCCTACTCTCCAATCCCAACTTCCTCTACTCCCACAATTTTTCGCCACAAGGAAATCGTAAATATCTAACTTGGGATTCGCAACTAATGCAACGTCACACACACATACACCCTCACCCTCCTCGATCATACAGGCAAATCCAGCAACATCTAGCAAATCCTATCCCTCTCCTTCTCTGTCCTTCTCTCTTTTAATCCTTGTTCCAATCTACTTCTCTTACGGAAAATTCGCGGAATATGTATGTATGCAAATCGACGAACGATTAAATAACCTCAATAATTAAAGAAATCCAATCATTATTCCGTGCATCCTCTTCCTCCTCCTTGTCCTTGTCCTTGTCCTTGTCCTCCTCCTCCTCCTCCATGCCCCCTTCTCTCACCAGTCTCCCTTCCTTTAGTTCCCTTCCTCCCTCTTTCCATCCCTTCTCATCTCTTTTTCTCCATCTCTCTCTGTTTATCAATTTCTCTTTCTTTTTTCAATTTCTATCTTTCTTTATCTCTCCCGAGATACAAAAAAGGGGAGACACCAAGAAGAAGATGACTTTTGATTTTGATTTTGGACAAATTTACTGAGACAAGTGGTTCCGGGAAGGAAAGGAAGGAAAGACAGCGAGAGGGAGAGAGGGAGAGATGCCGAGGCAAGGAGAGCGAGAAAGAGAGGGAGAGAGGGGGAAAGGGAGAGAGGGAGGGAGAGAGAGAGAGGGAGAGAGAGGGAGAGAGAGGGAGAGAGAGGAGAGAGAGAGAGAGAGAGAGAGAGAGAGAGAGAGAGAGAGAGAGAGAGAGAGACTGAGGATCAAAAGAGGGAGGGTCAGCGAAAATAAGAGAGGGAAAGATGATGATAGAATATGAGAATATGATAGAGAGAGAAACAGCGAGAAGAAAAGAGGGAGATGCAGAGGGAGGGAGAGATAGAGAGAGGGTGAGAGACCAAGAACACGAAAGAGGGAGAAACAGCGAGAAGATGAGAGCGAGAGGGAGAGAGAGAGGGAGATTCAGCACAGCGTGGAGGTCGACTGGATGGGATGTCCCTCTTCCTGCGGGACATTTTTGTTGTTCATGGGTGCATGAGGGTGTGTCCGAGGGTAGGGGGGTAGGTGGAAGGGGGGAGAGGCGAAGGGAAGGGGAAGGGGGGAGAGGCGAAGGGAGGGGGAAGGAGGGGAGGAGGAAGGGAAGGGAGGATGAAAAGGGAAGAGGGAAGAGAAGGACGAGGATGGGAGGAGGAAAAGGGAAAGGGGAAGACAAGGGCGAGGGAAGAAGGGGAGGAGAAGGATGGGGATGGGGGCGTGGTTATACAGTATATTCACGCTCATGCAGTCTGTGCAAAGGTTCCCAGTCATGGTGAATGTTATTTTATGGAGTACATTTATCACTGGGTGGAGCCTAAGTCTCTCTCTCTCTCTCTCTCTCTCTCTCTCTCTCTCTCTCTCTCTCTCTCTCTCGTCCCTTCAATCTCTCAATCCCATTCTTCCCCCTTTCCATCTCTCCTTCTCTATACGATCTTTCCCCCTTCCTTCCTTCTATCCCTATCCCTCCCCCCACCCCTTATCTAAAAGGAAATCGCAAACTTGTGACGCGCACCCGCTGCAATTTCGCACACAAAACCTGCAACAGAATCAGTCAATAATGAAAACCGCAACGCGGCCGTCCATGTGCCGCCGCCGCCTTCTCCTTCGCTGCTTCTTCTTCTTCTTCTTTTTCACGTCTCTCTTCATTTAATCTATTTATTTACTTTTTCAGTTTTATTGCACGCGCGTGCATGCACGCAGACATGCTCGCTCTCCCCCTTCTCCCCCCTCCCTCCCTCCCTCCCTCCCTCTCATTCCCTCACCCTCCCACCCTAAATCTCTCTACTCCTCACCCCTCTCTACTCCCCACCCCCCGTTCTCCCGCAGCCCACGCACAGCCAAGCCGCCCACGCGACCTCCCTATGGGCGTGAAGGCATTTATATTCCAATGCCGAGCGTGTCTTGCGGCCGCTCGACACTTCGAAGAACGCGGAGAGTTTCCTTCACCCGCGCGAGTCGATTAGTAAGAACGAGTGAATGGATCAAGTCTTGTAATGAGTAACCGGCCAGTGTGAGAGTGTGTGATGCGTTGTGGATGGATGGATGGATTGGATGGATGAATGGATGAATGGAGAGAAGGGAGGGAGGGGAGAGAGGGAGGGAGGAGGGAGGGGAGGAGAAGGAAAGGGGAGGGAGAGGGGGAAGGGGAGGAAGGGGAGGAGGAGGGAGAGGGGAGGAGGAAAAAGGGGGGAGGGAGAGAGAGAAGGGGAGGGAGAGAGAGAAGGGGAGGGAGAGGGAGAGAGAGAGGGAGGGGAGAGAGAGAGAAGAGAGAGAGAGAGAAGGAGGAGAGAGATAGGAAGGAGAGAGAGAGAGAGGGAAGAGAGAGGAGATAGAGAAAGTGAAAGAAAGAAAAGAAAGAAAGAGAGGGATGAGATAGAGAAAGAGAGTGAAAGAGTGAAGAGAGAGAGAGAAAGTGAAAGTAAGAAAGAAAGAAAGAGAGATAAAGTAGAAAGAAAAAGAAGGAGAGAGAGAGAGAGAGAGAGAGAGAGAGAGAGAGAGAGAGAGAGAGAGAGAGAGAGAGAGAGAGAGAGAGAGAGAGAGAGAGAGAGAGAGAGAGAGAGAGAGAGAGAGAGAGAGAGAGAGAGAGAAAGAAAGAAAGAGAGAAAGAGAGAGAGAAGAGAGAGAGAGAGAGAGATTATCCAAGTGAGATATGCCCAGGAGTAAACAAACAAAAGCGGTAACGCCGGTGTTAAGTGACTGATGGAATAACTGACTGACTGACTGCTCACTCACATACACCGCCAATCAATCACGCATAATCGAAGGAGTGAGTGAATGAATGAATGAATGAAAAAAAAAAACAAAAAAAACATATACATAGAGCAAAACGTCCCAGCGGCTGGAATGCAAGGTATGTATACATAAAGGCACGCCCGCTCACACACTTTCTGCTTACCGGTGACAAAATCGATGAACGTAAATTGCACCTTGCACCGCATTCCCTTGCAAACGCGCAATATTGATTTGAAAAGTGCTTCGAGGAGATGTTATGTTAATAGCTCTTTATTCTCAAAAGACTATAAATAAACGTTTGATAGATAAAAATGATCAACACACACAAACAAAGAGACACATATATTTAAGATGACAAATTAACAGACCAAAAAAATAAACTAAGTCAAGGACAAGGTCGCCACCGCCAACAAACAAAAACTCAATAACAACAACAACAAAACAACAACAATACTGACGCCGACACACAATACCTCTCAACACTTAGCTTATCCCCCCCCCCCGCTTCCCTCCCCTTATATGACCTTACCCCCTACCTCTCCCTCCTCCCCCCGCCCCCTCCACTCTACACACCTTCCCTCACTCCCCTACCCCTCTGCCTTACCCCATTCCACCCGGGGACATACAGTAATCACCCTTAAGTGACCCTTACGTAACGACCTTGGGTCACATGTGATAGTAATGCCTCTCCCTTTGCTCCCTTTTCTCCCACTCCTCCTCCCCTCCCTTCTCTCCCTGGGGAGGAGAGGAAGAGGAGAGAGAGGGCAAGAGGGAGAAGAAAGGCCGAGAGGGAGAGGAAAAGAGGAGGGGAAAGGAGAATGAAGAAATGGGGTATAGGGCGAAAGAGAAGATCGGTGGTTGAAAGAGGGGAATCGGACGAATAAGATAAACAAACAAACAAAAACAGGCGCAGGTTAAAAGGTAATGGGTTGACTGGATGACCTTGAGATGATCATCAAACTCAATTAGGGATTTAAGATATGGGGAAGGGGAAGGGGAAGGGAAGGGACATGGGGGAGGAGGAGAAGGGGAATGGCAAGAGGAAGGGAGGAGGGAAGGGGAAGAGGAAGGGGAAGGGTAGGGAAGGGGAAGGGAAGGGGGATGGAGGGGGCGGCATAAACGGGAAAGAGGGAGGGAGGAAGGGAGAAGAGGGAAAGGGGAGGGGCTGGGAGTGTGAAAGAGAGGAGGAGAAGAAGAGCGAGAGAGCAAGAAGGGATTTGGGAGTTTGTAATACGTGCAAGGTCAATTAGAGCCCTAAACTTATAGGCTAGGATCATCTTGACTTTCTGCAACCCTTCGCAAGTAATCTAGCTTAACCGAGCGGAGCAGCCGAGGCGTCAAGTACGAGGCGGGGCGCTCTCACTCAAGAAGATGCACTCACTTGTTTACTTTCCGGAGTTTACTCTTGAGATTCCGGGAGGGGGGGACTTGGAGGGAGAATGAACAGGTGGCGGCCAAGATACGTTCTTCTTTTGACTCTTTTTCTTTCTCTTATCAGCACAAACGTACCCACAAAAAAAAAATCAAAGGAGAAAATAAAACACTAACGAAAGACCAATGAAAAAAAAATCGCAACCCAATAAAAGTAAATAAGTAAATAAATAAATAGATCAAAAAAACAAAAACAATCCCACCCCTAGTCACCATCAACCCACTTAATTAATACAATACATGACAACCCCACCAGCATATCGGCCGCCCCGATCTTTCACACCATAACGAACCGTACGAAGAGCGATCGCAATGGCGGGTAATTAAGAAGGGATAATTACCCCCCCCCCACCCACCCTTCACTAACCCCACCTCTGTCCTACGCCCCGGATAGTGGACAGTAATGGCGGTAATCAGGCCGGAAACGCCAAGTTCCTGTCACTCGTTCCTGTCGTTTTGGGGAAGGAGAGACAATGGCTGTTTGCGCCCGCCGAGGGTCGAAAAGAACAATGGCGAGTTTGGGTCCTCGTGATATGGCTAATATACACGTCTGACATACGCACGCATGCACGCACGCACGTCGCACGCACGCACGCACACACATTCTTTCACTCCCTCCGCCCCTCTCTTTTTCGCACAAGCACATGAGCACGTAAACAAGCAAGCCAGCAAGCACACACAAACACACACAAAATACCTCCCTTTCTCCCCTCTTCCCTTCTCCCTTTAACAATAAAAAAAAGATACACCGCTGCCTCCGCCGCCTTCGCCCCCATCAAAACAACAACAACAACAAAAACACAAGCACGAAATGGCGAATCCAACCGCCCCGACGCGTGACGCCGAACCGCAGCGCCGCCGCCGGTCAACTTCGCGATAACGAGAGACGGCGCCCGTTGCCGAGTTCAAACCGGCCGAAGTGATAAGGCCGATGGTGAGACCGCGTGGGAGAAGGGGGGAGGGGTAGGGGTAGGGAGGGAGAGGGAGAGGAAGAGAGAGAGGGAGAGGGAGAGGGAGAGGGAGAGGGAGAGAGGAAGAGGGAGAGAGAGAGGGGGGGGGAGAGAGGGAGGGAGGGAGAGAGAGAGAGGGGGGGGGAGAGAGGGAGGGAGGGGGAGAGAGAGAGGGAGAGAGAGAAAGAGAGAGAGAGAAAGAGAGAGAAAGAGAGAAAGAGAGAGAGAGAGAGAGAGAGAGAGAGAGAGAGAGAGAGAGAGAGAGAGAGAGAGAGAGAGAGAGAGAGAGAGAGAGAGAGAGAGAGAGAGAGGAGCATCGCCCCATTACCCTTTCACTCTCCCACCTTGAAATTCCTTCCTGCGGACGGTCTCTAAACGGACGTGATTTGTATTCCTCCTTAGGAGACGCTGGGAAAGGGTTGATGAAAGGGGGGGATGGGGGATGGGGGATGCTCACTCATACTTATTTGTACTTCAATTCAATAACTATTCATCCACCTCCTTCTGAGAATCTACACACACACACACACACACACACACACACACACACACACACACACACACACACACACACACACACACAACCCCCCCTCCCCCGCTCCCGCCCACACACATACATACAACCGAAAAGAACCTCCGAAAATAAACACCCAACCCCTCCCACCCACTCATCACCTATCTCTACCCCCACCACCACCACCACCACCCAAACACACGCTTAACCTCACATACACCCACACACACCCAACCATCACACCACATGTTCCCACACACACACACATCAACAGCAGCACTTGTCTGGCCCGCCATTCTGACTGACAACCGCTCCCCATTCACTAACGGTGACCTTGAGTATCAACGTAAAGGACACGGACAGACACACACGCACACACACACGCACACATACACACGTGCACGCCGATATACATACACGCACGTACACACCGATACACACACAGATGCACGCTCGCCGACCACCAACTAAATTACGGCTCTTTCTCAACCGACAGACCGTGGAAGAGGGAGGGGGGAAGAGGGGGGAGTGGAGGAGGAGGGAGAGGAAGAGGAGGGGGAGGAGGGAGAGGAAGAGGAGGGGGAGAAGGGAGGAGGGAGGAGGGAGGAGGAGGAGGGAGGAGGGGGAGGAGGAAGAGGAGGAGGGAGAAGGGAGGAGGGGAGGAGGGAGGAGGGAGGAGGAGGGAGGAGGAAGGGTGGAGGAGGGAGGAGGAGGAAGGAGGTGGAGGAGGGAGTAGGAGGAAGAGGCGGAAGAGAAGAAGAAAAAGAAGAAGAAGAAGAAGAAGAAGGAGGTGGAAGGGGGAAACGTAGGAGCATGGGAAAGGCGAAGCAAGGAAGAATGGAAAAAGGATAATGAAGGAGGAGGAAGCACAGGAGGGAGCAAGAAAAAAAGTATACAACTCACCATACAAAATACATGTATTTCTATACAATCTATATATATTATATACCGGTAAAAAAAAAATCAATACCAAAACCAAAACCAAAACTCCTGCCTTTCTGCTGCCAGTCATCCCTCTATCCCTATCCCTCTTCCTATCCCTCTTTCCCTCCCACTCACCCTCATCCCCTCTCCCCTCTCCGCAATCGAGCCAGCACCTGCGGCGGGCGGCCAACAACAACAACGAGCTGACCAATCAACGCTCGCCATGCCGTTCATTCACAGGATTCTACAATTCACAACTTTACTACCGCTTCACTATCGCTTCCCCCTCGACTAGTGTTGCTATAACTGTCACAGTCATTATCGTCGGCAATATTCCTATCAGAGGTCATGCCGGTTTTTATTCTCATTTTTATCCTTAGTATGATATGTAAACAAAATAAATATATCGAGAAATAAGATCATGGAGAGAGAGAGGAAAAAAAGGGAAAGAGCCAAAGAGAAAAAAAGGAAAAAAAGAAACGTGATGAGATCAAATGAGAGAGAGAGAGAGAGAGAGAGAGAGAGAGAGAGAGAGAGAGAGAGAGAGAGAGAGAGAGAGAGAGAGAGAGAGAGAGAGAGAGAGAGAGAGAGAGAGAGAGAGAGAGAGAGAGAGAGAGAGGGAGAGAGGGAGAGGGAGAGGGAGAGGGAGAGGGAGAGGGAGAGGGAGAGGGAGAGGGAGAGAGAGAGAGGGAGAGGGAGAGGGAGAGGGAGAGGGAGAGGGAGAGGGAGAGGGAGAGGGAGAGGGAGAGGGAGAGGGAGAAGAAGAAGAAAAGAGAAAAGAAAATATAAAAAACGGGGAACAAGAAAAAGGGGAAAAAGTCCAGAAAGAAAAAGCCGCCTCGTGTGCTCCCAACCTAACCGAAAAACCGCAGCCACAAACCGCCCTTTTCAAACGGCCGTCGCCAACATTCTGAGGCAGAAAATTGCCAAAACGGATAAGCAACCCTTCCTGCCTTTTCACTTACGATTCCCACCCTCCACCCCTCCCTTCCCAGCCCTCCCCGGCCCTCCTCTCGCCTAGCCTCAACCCCAAAACCGACGGACAACATGTACTCAACCGCTCCATCTCTTCTCTTCCTCCAACCATCTCCTTTCCTGTCCTCTCCCTCCTCACCTCCCCTCTCCTCTCCTAACCTTTCCCCTCCCTCCCACTTACTCTCTCCCCTCCCATTTTATCTTATTTTCTTCTCTTCTCTTCTCTTCTCTTCTCTTCTCTTCTCTTCTCTTCTCTTCTCTTCTCTTCTCTTCTCTTCTCCTCTCCCCTCATCCCCTCTCCTGTCCCATACCTCCTACCTTCTTCACTCCTACCCTTTCGCCTCCCTCCCACTTACTCTCTCCCCTCCCCTCTTCTTCTATTCTCTTTTCCTCTCCTCTCCTCCCCTCTCCTGTCCCCTCCCTCCTACCCTCTCCACTCCTCACCTTTCCCCTCCCTCCCACCTCCTCTCTTCTCCTCCCCTCCCACCTCCTCTCCTCTCCTCCCCCCCCATGTCCCCTTACCTCTGTCTCTTTCCCATCCCATCATCCAAGGCAGAGTACACCTACACCTACACCTACAGCACGTCGGGTGATCTCCCAAGCTTATCCAGCACGAAAACGCATCCAAGCTTTTGACACGAAGAAGCCACGAAACTGCGTGGCGGAGGTGGCTGGGTCTGTCGGTTTCTTGTCTCTGCCTCTCTCTCTTTTTCTTTTTCTCTTCCTGTGTCTGTCAGGCTGTCTGTTTCTGTTTCACTGTTTTTTGTTTTTCCTTTTCTGTCTGTGTATGTCTGTCTGTCTGTCTGTCTGTCTGTCTGTCTGTCTGTCTGTCTGTCTGTCTGTCTGTCTGTCTGTCTGTCTGTCTGCCTGCCTCCCCCTTTTCTCTCACCTTCCATTCGTCTCTCCCTCTTCCTTTTCCCCTTCTCTCCAACTCCTTTCTCCATCTCTCTCATCTTCCTTACCTCCTTCCTTTATCCCGTTTTCCCCTCCCTCCCTCCCTCAACTCCTCCTCCTCTCCCTCCCACTTTTCCTCAACTCACTTCCTGCGACACAAAAACCGTTCACCATAAAAGTCACGCTGTTCGGCGGGAACAGGTAAGCTCCGATTCACACACACCCCCCCCCCCCCCCCCTTCCGCACCTCCCAACCTCCCCACCTTCCTCCCCTCCTCCAAGAACACCCCACCCCCCTCCCCCCCACTCCACTCTCTTCCCTCCCATACTCCGCTCCCCCCCCCCCTCCACCACCACCTCACTCCACTCTCCTCCTACCCCCTCAACTACCATTCCTTCCTTCCTTCCTTCCGGTTGCTACTCCCCCTCCCCCTCCCCCTCACGCCTCCGACTACCTCTCCCTGGCTTCCTCCCTTCCTTTACTCTTTTTCTTTCTTTCTTTCTTTTCTTCCTTCCATCCTCCTCTACGTTCTCTCCCCTTCCTTCTTCTCCCGAAAGAGGGAGGGAGGGAGGGAGGGAGGGAGGGAAGTGAGGGAGAGAGAGAGAGAGAGAGAGAGAGAGAGAGAGAGAGAGAGAGAGAGAGAGAGAGAGAGAGAGAGAGAGAGAGAGAGAGAGAGAGAGAGAGAGAGAGGGAGAGAGAGAGAGGGAGAGAGAGAGAGAGAGAGAGAGAGAGAGAGAGAGAGAGAGAGAGAGAGAGAGAGAGAGAGAGAGAGAGAGAGAGAGAGAGAGAGAGAGAGAGAGAGAGAGGGAGAGAGAGAGGGAGAGAGGGAGAGAGAGAGAGAGAGAGAGAGAGAGAGAGAGAGAGAGAGAGAGAGAGAGAGAGAGAGAGAGAGAGAGAGAGAGAGAGAGAGAGAGAGAGAGACGAAAAAGTAAATGAAAACGAAGAAGTACAAGACGAAGACGATGAAGAAGACGAAGACGACAACGACGATGAATACAAAGACGAAAAAAAACGAAGTAGAAGACGGAGACGAAGAAGAAGACAAAGTAGAATAATAAGAAGAACAAGACGGAAACGAAGAAGAAGACGAAGACAACAAGAAGAAAGAGACGAAGAAGACGGAGGAGGAGAAGACGAAAAAGAAGATAAACCCAAATGAGAAGAAGATACAACGCCAAAGAAAAAGGTACAAACACCACCTCAATCTCCCACACACACAAAATGGGCGTAGATCGAGAACAAGGCGATCACGCCCACAGTCATCCCCTAGCGACAATCATCTCCCATCCCTTTCCCCTCTCATCCCCCTCCCCCCCCCCCCCCCCACCACACCACCTCTATACACTCCCCAGCCTTCCCTCCCCAAACGTCAACTGCTCTCACGCCCCCACACCTTGCAAAATCACCTTCATTTTCACGCCCATTGTCCGGCCCATCACGCCCTCGCTGCTGTCATTCCGAATAATCGTATTTATACCTATCTTCGTGCTTGTTAGCGCTCTTAATATCGTCATTCATTGTCGTTGCCATCATTATTATTGATATTATCATTATTATTACTGTTATCATAATTATCATTACTACTACTATCATAAGTATTAGTAGTAACATCAGCAGTAGTAGCAGTTGTAGTAGTAGTAGTAGTAGTAGTAGTAGTAGTAGTAGTAGTAGTAGTAGTAATAGTAGTAGTAGTGGTGGTGGTAGTAGTAGTAATCGTGGTAGTGGTAATTGTGGTGGTGGTGGTGGTGGTAGTAGTAGTAGTAGTAGTAGTAATTTTGGTGTTAGTAGTAGTGGTAGCAGCAGTACTAGTAGTAGTAATCGTAATAGTAGTAATAGTAGTAGTATTAATAGTTGTAGTGGTAGTAGTAATAATAGTAGTAGCAGCAGGCCTATCTATACATTATCATTGGTCAATAACTATACACTACATCATTACTTCTAAATTTGAAGCCAAATACAAAATAAAAGGGGGATCAACAAATAAGATAAATAAATAGACCAAAATCAAAACAAAAATCACGACACGGCAACCCTCTTTCCGCCTAATTCCCCGGGAAATCTAAGATCAAGGAAAAACCCGTCACAGCACCATTACAAAGACACCATAACACCACACAGCATCATGAGAAACACTTAAGCCTCTCAACCTGTCTCATCTAGGCCTATCCACTTATTTTTACGTTCTCTATCCTCCTCTGTGTTCAATTATACTAATGATTAATCCTTATTAATTACATACTTGCTCTCTTAAATTCCACTTCAATTTTGTCTTTCTATCTTCAAGTAATTAATTCTCCATCCTTCTATTGAGCAAGGACTAATTTCCTATTGCTCTTTTATTTTCAATTATCTAATTTCCTATCGTTCCAATGTTTAACTATCTTATTCCTCATCGCATTTTTATTCAATTATCCAATTTCTTATCCCTTCTTTATTAAACTATATTTCCTACAGTTCCCTTTTAAACACCTGATTTCCCATCATTTCATCCAAAATTCTGATATCATATGCGAGAAACAATCGACGAATCCCTAATAAAAATAACTATATATTCCTGAAAATTGCAAATAAAAGAGGCAGAGTCACTATAATAAGCTCCAACCAATCATACGTTGCGTTACTTTCCCAATATCCAATCAGAGCGTCCGATTCACCTCGCTCAAGCTAACAACCAATCAAACGTCGCGTTACATTCCCGACAGCCAATCAGAACGTCCGATTCAGCTCGCTCCAGCATCGCGCGCCAAAATGCTTCGAACCCTGCCACGGTTGCCGAATGTCACCATTGTAGACCTGTCTTAGCCATTTTTCGACAAAATGAAAAAAAAAATAAGAAAAGGAAAAAGAAAATTGAAGCCTGTCCAAAGCTCTCCCTTTCCAAAAATAGAAACGGGGGAGTGGGCGGTAGGATATCTGTTGGCTTTTTTCCAGGGCACTCACTGATAGTACGAACACCATGGCTATCGCTCGACACCGACACTATATTAATTAAGATACAAAGAAATTACCTTATCGCTAATTCGCGAAGGAAGCTAATCTCAAAACCAAAACAAACCAAGCACAAGCAATCCTAACCAATTATCCTAACTTCGTCATCCTTCTCCGCTTCTCTCCTCCTCTCCAACGCAATCATCTGAATTATCTCTTCAACCTTTTCCTTGCCGTAATTTCGTCCTTTTTCCCGTTCTTTCGTCCCTGAACATTTCACGTTTTCTCTCGCTCTGTTTTTTTTTCTCCCTTCCCGGTGTCTTAAAGAAGGAGAAGAAAAAAGGAAGAGGAAGGAAATAAGGTAGGAGGGAGGGAGGGAGGGAGGGGAAACGGTGGAAGGCGAATAATTCAGGAAAGGAAGGAGAAAAGGAAGGGGGGAGAAAAGGAAAGGGGGTAAAGGGAGGATGAGAGAACGTAAGGTAGCTAGCTGGAAGCTTCGAACTGCCGGTAATAGGGAAGGGGGGGGGGGGGAAGAAAGAGGGATGAGCGAAGGGAATGAGGAAGTGGGAGTGGAAGTAGGAGGGGTACGAGCGAAGGGAAGGTGGAAGGAAGTGAGGGAGAGGGAGTGTAAGAGTGAAGAAGAAGAAGAAGAAGAAGAAGAAGAAAAAAAGAAAAGAAAAGAAGGGGAGAGGAAGAGGAAGGAAGAGGAAGGAAAAGAGGAGATAGAGGAGAGACAGACAGAGAGGGAGAGGGAGAGGGAGGGAGGGAGGGAGGGAGGGAGGGAGGGAGGGAGAGAGAGAGAGAGAGAGAGAGAGAGAGAGAGAGAGAGAGAGAGAGAGAGAGAGAGAGAGAGAGAGAGAGAGAGAGAGAGAGAGAGAAAGATCGCCATTCGGGAGAGCGTGTACTCCACCCACCCACTTTGACAGATCACTCCCTCAGGGCATGACCAACCCCAGCCTACCCCCCCCCCTCCTACAAACATTCATTACGCCAAGTGACCGCCTAAATCCCCCTCCCCTCCCCCGCCTAGCCATATACCCCCTCCCCTACCTAATTCTCATCATAACATAATCATGGTGGAGTTTGAGGGAGGGATGAAGGGGAGGGGGAAGGGGGGAGAAGGAAGGTAGATGGAGAGGGGAGGTAGGGGTGTACAAGGGTGAGTAGAGGGGGGTAAGGGGTATGAGGGGAGGGGGTACAAGGGTGCGCAGAGGGGGGCAAGGGGTAAGAGGGGTGGGGGGTGGGATGAAGTCATCATATTTACATGAGAATTATACCACTGCTTCATTATATAAGCTATATACGGTGTGTACATAGACTATCATACGTACACAGTCGGATAGATTGATAGGTAGAGAAACTGCCATGTATGTATGTATGTATGTATGCATTATGTATGTGTGTTAAGAAGGAAGGCAGTAGAGAGGGCGTGGAGGAGGGAGAGAGGGCGGGGAGGAGGGAGAGAGGGCGGGGAGGAGGGAGAGAGGGCGGGGAGGAGGGAGAGAGGGCGGGGAGGAGGGAGAGAGGGCGGGGAGGAGGGAGAGAGGGCGGGGAGGAGGGAGAGAGGGCGGGGAGGAGGGAGAGAGGGCGGGGAGGAGGGAGAGAGGGAGGGGAGGAAGGGCAAGAGGGAGGGAAAAATAGAGGGAAGGAGGGAGACAGAAAGGGAGGAAAGGAGGCAGAAAGGGAGGGAGGATGAGAGAATGCTTAGTTTTCCCATGCTTTTGTTTAAGTACATTAGTCTGTCTGTATTTCTGTGTTTGCCATACTGTCTAGCCCGTTCAGTCTCGAAACAAAACGCATTTAAAGGATATTTGCATAACAAAACACAATAAAAAATAAACAGTAGCACCAGCCACGCCCCGCCCCTTTCTATATACAAAAAATGAGAACAAAATTGCAGCGCTTGTTGCTAAAAAGAGAGAGAGAGAGAGAGAGAGAGAGAGAGAGAGAGAGAGAGAGAGAGAGAGAGAGAGATCCTGCCACCAGCGCCTCTAGCGGAAGAGCAGGAAAACACCTACAAACACTTGTCATTATGGCACGCAAAATAGGTTCATAATCACACTCTCACTCTCTCTCTATATATATATATATATATATATAAATATGTATGTAAAACAAATAAAAATAAACAAGACAAACAAAAACAAATAAACAAACAAATAAACCAAGCAAATAAATAAATAAAAATACTTTAAAAAAAAAAAAATAGAATCACTCACTCACTCACTCACTCACTCCTCACTCTCTCACTCTCTCACTCTCTCACTCTCTCACTCTCTCACTCTCTCACTCTCTCACTCACTCACTCACTCACTCACTCACTCACTCACTCACTCACACACACACACACACACACACTCACTCCTTCTATCTCACTGCAAGTTACATTCTCACCGTCTCCTGCAAATACTTCCCACGTGCAGCGGACGACATACCTGTGAGAAAAAAAAAACTCAATCAATATGATATAGAATATAATCAAACCTTAATGTAATCAAATACTTCTATACCTATAAACAAATTCATTCCATATATGATAAAAAAGAAAGAAGTAACTAACAGTAAATCATTAATATAAGATACGTTTTCTTAAAAGATCACGAAATATTTATAGATTTTTTTCCAAATATGCCTGTAACATCGATGACTCATCTTCACCTGTCAATCAACTAATCACAGGTTACTGACTCTGCAAGATTGCAACACCGATAATTCCAAACTGCAATGATGGCACTAAAAACAACGATTACGGCTCAGCCACGCAACTGTTCAACAGCAACACTTATGATTCAACTGCTCTAATTATGCAGCTTCATCATTGGTTCAACAACATTTAAACCAAATATGAACGGCCGAATCACAAAAAGGCAACTCAGCATGTTCAGTAATGCAGAGTGTATGATGTATGATGCATGATGTATGATGATATAAAATGTATAATCTTCATCAAGCTGTAAAGACGTGGGCTAATTGGATATAAAAAAATATATATGAAAAAATATGAATTATCCAGGACATTTTGATCAACGGCGACACGGAACTCATCATTGCAAATATCAATTACCAATGGCATTGCATTGCGCAAGTCTGGCGAGTGAGGCACGTGATGAATAAGATATCTAGGAGGAGGAGGGGAAAGGAAAGGAAGAGGGGGAGAGAGGGAAAGGGGGAGGGGGAGAGAGGGAGAGAGGGAAGAGGGAGAAGGGGGAGTAGGAGAAGAAAAAAAGGAGAACTATGACACAACCCCCCCTACCCCCCGAAAAAAAGAATAGAGAGCAGGGCCGACTGGATACAAACGGTGTTTTTACTAAAGAAAAAAAATACAACACAAAACATACAAATCCAAACAAAAACTAACAAAAGCCAAAACAAAAACGACAACACGAACAACAAGACAAAGAACGACAATACCCGCAGAAACAAGAACAAACAACAATCCAAGCCCCAACAAAAACACTAATACTAAAAGTGAGATCCACTGGACAAGCTCAAGACCTCACTGCAACTGCGCCCTGTGTCTGGACCTGCATACTGCACCTTGCTTTTAACCAAGGCAATGCACGAAGGTCAATGACACCCCTTGGCGTGCACGCACACGCACATGCATGCACACATGCTCACTCATGCTACACACTAACATGGAGACATACAAACATCAGGTCACATGCACAAGTATATACTGGGATATACATACGAAAACAAATACATTCACATAAAAATATTATCCTTTTTATCCTTACTATTACTACTACTACTACTAATAATGATAATAATTATTATTATTATTATAACAATAATAATAAAAATAACAATAATAATAATCATAATGGTGATCATAATAACAAAAACACAAGCACACGTCGACCACGCCTAATAAAGCAAACAAAAGTACACACTTCATTCCGTTGTAAAATCCTGAAGTGCAACAATCAGGTTTACCCACTGACCATTAAAAATAAACACAAACAACCACTAAACACTCAACGATGTAAGAAAATACGAACCCAACCAATATCATAACAATGACAAAAAAGAGGGGAAAAAGTGAGGGAAAAAATTGAAAGAAGAACAATTCCGTGCTTCCCTCTTCCTCTCCGTCCCCTCCACCATCCGTCTCCCCATCCCTTTCCTTCTCCCCTCTCTCCTTCTATATCCCTTCCCTCTCCCCTCCCTTCTATTTCTCATTTACCCCTTTCTTCGACTCACCCCTTCATCCTCCAGTATCCCTTCCCCCTCTCTTTTCTCCTTCTTCTCCCTCCCCCCTCTCTTCCCCTCTCCTACCTCCTTCCCTCCCCCCTCTTCTCCCTCCCTCTCTCACATACCCCCTTCCCCTCCCACATCCCTCCCTCCCACCCTCCCAACCTCCCACCCTCCACTCGCCACAGGAAGCAACACAAGGAGTCGCCGCTGGCCCCTGATTGGCGCTGATTGTCCACACTTCCGGCCAATCAGCGGCCACAACCGGAACAGCACTCGAGTTAGCCCGCTGCCGTCCGTCCCGCCGCCGCCGTCGTTGCTGTCGCCGCTGCCTGTCGCTGTCGCCGTCCCTATAGCCCCCCCCCCCCCACTCCTTCCAATAGCACTTTTCGAATCTTAATTCTAAGTTTAAATCTATGGCTTCCTTAGGCTTTCTATTGCCCCGACCTCTAGACGATTTCTAGGAAGAATTTAAAGTCGGTCATTAACAGATAGAAGGAAAAGGAGTAATAGGAAAAGAACAAGAGGATGAGAACCGGATGGAGGAAAAACAGAATAAAGATAATGGAGAAGTAAGAGAGAGAGAAGAGAGAGAGAGAGAGAGAGAGAGAGAGAGAGAGAGAAAGAGAGAGAGAGAGAGAGAGAGAGAGAGAGAGAGAGAGAGAGAGAGAGAGAGAGAGAGAGAGGGAGAGAGAGATAGAAGAAAAAAAAAATGTGAAAGAAAACAAAAAGAGACCGGAAATAAGATAAAAAATGAAAGGCAGAAGAGAGAAGACAACGAAAAAAAAAAGAAAACGAAGAAAAAAAAGAAAAAAAGACAAACAAACTATCTCAGTCCTGGCCAGGGGAAGATTTGGGGATTTGTCATGAGGGAGATTAACCGCCTCCCAGTTGTTATTATTAGGGCGATGTGGCCTATCTTTACGGTTTCTTTCTTTCTTTCCTTCTTTCTTCCTCTGCCTTCAATTCAGTCCTTATTTCGGTCTTTGTGAGGTCGTTGTCTGATTATCTCTGGCCTTCCTTGGTCCCCTTTAATCTTCTCACTCAATTACTGGACTACTTTCCCCTTTTCTCTGTTTGTTAATGCGTTTGTGTGTTCGTGTGTTTGTGGCGTGGGGATGTCCTTTGCGTGTGTTTGTGCATTGTGGATGTACTTGTCATCACACTCGCTTCCGATTTTCTTTCTCTTCCTCTCTCAGTCTTTCCTCTTCTCTCTCCATCCCCTCTTCCTTTTCATTCTACTCTCTTCCCTCCCTCTCTCCCTTTCTGCCCAATTACCTCTCTCCCATTTTCTTTCTCTCTCTTTCCTCTCTTCCTTCCTTCTCTCCCTCTCCCTCTCCCTCTCCCTCTCCCTCTCTCTCTCTCTCTCTCTCTCTCTCTCTCTCTCTCTCTCTCTCTCTCTCTCTCTCTCTCTCTCTCTCTCTCTCTCTCTCTCTCTCTCTCTCTCTCTCTCTCTCTCTCTCTCTCTCTCTCTCTCTCTCCCATTCTCCCTCTCTCTCTCTCTCTCCCTCTCCCTCTCCCTCTCCCTCTCCCTCTCTCCCTCTCCCTCTCTCTCTCTCTCTCTCTCTCTCTCTCTCTCTCTCTCTCTCTCTCTCTCTCTCTCTCTCTCTCTCTCTCTCTCTCTCTCTCTCTCTCTCTCTCTCTCTCTCTCTCTCTCTCTCTCTCTCTCTCTCTCTCTCTCTCTCCCCTTCCCCCCTCCCTCTCCTCTCTCCCTCTCTCTCTCTCTCTCTCTCTCTCTCTCTCTCTCTCTCTCTCTCTCTCTCTCTCTCTCCTCTCTCCTCCCTCTCTCTCTCTCTCTCTCTCTCTCTCTCTCTCTCTCTCTCTCTCTCTCTCTCTCTCTCTCTCTCTCTCTCTCTCTCTCTCTCTCTCTCTCTCTCTCTCTCTCTCTCTCTCTCTCTCTCTCTCTCTCTCCCTCCCTCCCTCCGCAAACATATCCGACCAAAGGGAAACAAAAGACGGCGCTCAGTATACACCCGCGTTCCGGAGGAGTAAGCGATGTAATGCACCGTTGTCATGACATGTGGGGTGGGGGTGGGGGTGGGGGGGGGTAAGGGAACGGGGGAAGGATACAGGGATAGTGGGGGAGAGGGGAGCAGGGATAGGTGAAGGGGAAGGGAGAAGGGGCAGGGGGTAGGAGAAGCGGATAGGGGGGTGGTAGAGCAGGATTAGGTGAAG
>BOPN01002707.1:55000-57500 GCA_017312705.2 Penaeus japonicus | reverse complement strand
AGAGAGAGAGAGAGAGAGAGAGAGAGAGAGAGAGAGAGAGAGAGAGAGAGAGAGGGTGAGAGAGAGAGAGAGAGAGAGAGAGAGAGAGAGAGAGAGAGAGAGAGAGAGAGAGAGAGAGAGAGAGAGAGAGAGAGAGAGAGAGAGAGAGAGAGAGAGAGACAGAGAGAGAGACAGAGACAGAGACAGAGACAGAGACAGAGACAGAGAGAGAGAGAGAGAGAGAGAGAGAGAGAGAGAGAGAGAGAGAGAGAGAGAGAGAGAGAGAGAGAGAGAGAGAGAGAGAGAGAGACAGACAGACAGAGAAAGACCGAAGGGAATGAGAGCGCACACAAACGGGCTCTCTAACCCCTTGAGGTTATGATTAATGGAAGAAGAGACTTAACCTCCCCAACTGCCCTGTAACCCCTCTGGCGCTCCTCCATCACCCCCTCATCCACGCCCACTCAAGGGGGGAGGAAGGAGAGGGGAAAGATAAAGGGGGTGGAGGAGATCCGGAGGGAAGGGAGAGGAGGCAAAGGAGGTGGGGGGAAACAAAGGGTGTAAAGGAGGGCCGGAGAGAGAGAGAGAGAGGGAGAGAGAGAGGGAGAGGGAGAGGCAATAGGCTACGGAAGGGATAATGGTCCCTTGACCTTCCTCGGGTCAATCAAGGTCAGCTAGGGAGGGTTCGATGCCTTTACAGCTGTCCCCGTCATTTCCTTTCGTAAGGACGACGAGAGAAAAAAGATGACGTATGCAATATATGCAGAAAAATATAAAATGAAAGGCACAGGATGAGAATAAGGGAAAAACATAACATAGATAGATAGATAGATAGATAGATAGAGAGAGAGAGAGAGAAAGAGAAAGAGAGAAGAGAGAGAAAGAGAAAGAAAGACGGCGAGAGAAAGAGAAAGAAAGACGGCGAGAGAAAGAAAAAGAAAGACGGCGAGAGAAAGAGAAAGAAAGAGTGACAGAGAGAAAAAGAGAGAAAGAGAAAGAGAAAGAGAAGGAGAGGTAGGTAGGTAGGTAGGTAGGTAGGTAGGTAGGTAGGTAGGCAGGCAGACAGATAGACAGGCAGACAGACAGAACATCGCGCATCCTGGCGTCCATCGGGGAGAGAACGGAGAGGACGGAGAGGACGGCGCTCGTAGTACGTGCCACGCGAAGCGACGATACACGCGGCTGGACGTGGTAATAGCATTAGGGGAAGAGGAGGGAGGGAGGGAGGGAGGGAGGGAGGGAGGGAGGGAGGGGAAGAGGAGGGAGGGGAGAAGGGAGGGGAAGAGGAGGGAGGGAGTGAAGGGAGAAGGGAGGGGAAGAGGAGGGAGGGAGGGAGTGAGGGGAGGAGGGAGGGAGTGAAGGGAGAAGGGAAGGGAAGAGGAGGGAGGGAGGGAGGGAGGGAGGGGAGAAGGGAGGGGAAGAGGAGGGAGGGAGGGGAGAAGGGAGGGGAAGAGGAAGGAGGGAAGGAGAGAGGATGAGAGGGAGGGGAGGAGGGAAGGAGAGAGGATGAGAGGGAGGGGGGAAGGGAGGGAGAGAGGAAGGAAGGGAGGGAGGAGGGAGGAGGGAGGAGGGAGGAGGGAGGGAGGAGGGAGGAGGGAGGAAGAGAGAGAGGGAGGAAGGGAGGGAGGAGAGTGGAAGGAGGAGGGGGAAGGAGGTGGGAAGATGGAGGGAGAGAAAATAAGAGGAAATGGTGAAGGGAGGAAAGGGAAGAGGGAGAGGGTGGTGGACAGGGGAGGAAGAGGAAAGGGGGAGAGGGGAGGAAGAGGGAAGGAGATGAAGCAAAAGGGGAAGGCAAGGGGAGAAGAGAGGAACAGGGGAGGAAAGGGGGTGAAGGGAGGGAGAGGGAAGGAGGGCTAGGGGAGGAAAGGGGAACAGAGAGGAAGAGGGACAGGAGGAGGAGGGGGAGAGCTGATGGAGGAAATAACAAACACGGTGTTTCCAAGAACGCGTGAATTATCTACGCCCCCCCCCCTCCCTCCCTAATCACGTCGTCGTAAAATATCAGCCACGGAAAACCAACATCATTACTCCCATCGATAATCGGTAATCAACACTACAATCATCATACGCATCATAACCATAACCCTCATTACAATCACAATCACCACGATCCTCCTCACCACCATCACCGCCTTCCCATTATCACATCCCACATCACAATCACAATCATCACCATAACTTTATTTTTCACAATCACAATTATCACCATCCCCCTGACCATACCTCACATTCCAATCACAATCACCCCAGTCACCGATCTACAATAACCCTCCTTACAAAAACAATAACCACCATAACCAACATCACAATCATACTCACCACCATCCTCACCATCATCACCCCCCCCCCCCCCAGCCCCCCGAACCACGTCACCACCACCCGACACCTCGCTTCCGGTCCGACCAGCACCCGACAGACAGACCGACCGACCGACCGACCGACAGCCACGCCATAACAGTGAGTCAGAGTCAGTCAGTCATGTTACTTGACAACCGTATTCAATCGGCTTCGTCACCAGTGC
>BOPN01002707.1:45000-47500 GCA_017312705.2 Penaeus japonicus | reverse complement strand
GCCTGCTTGCATGCCCTTCTGATCGATCCCTTAGCTGCGTCTCTCTCTCTCTCTCTCTCTCTCTCTCTCTCTCTCTCTCTCTCTCTCTCTCTCTCTCTCTCTCTCTCTCTCTCTCTCTCTCTCTTACACACACACACACATACATACATTCTTACATACTTACATACATACACACACGCACATACTCACCCACTCACATTCATTCACTCTTGGTCCATTTTGTATTATGATACTGGCGTCCTTATTTTGTCTAGATGCATTACTGATTCACATTGTTCTTACCTCATTGTCTACATAGGTATTATTATCTAGGTTGTTACTCTCTGTCGCCAACATCTTATACTCCTTTGGCATCACTACTGTCATTACCATTGATCGTTATTACTATTATTTTTACCATCATCATTACCACTATCACCACATACCATTCTCATCCCAATATTTAACGGTCATCACTACTACCACTATTATCATCATCAATCCCATTATCAATATGCGATCATCACCACAGTACCTCCCAATCACCACTGCTACTATTATCGTTACCATCCCTATTACCAACATTACCCATCAGTCATACAACCAATGCCAATACCATTACCATTATCAACAAGAACCCCACAGGATCTACCTCCACACTCCTCTCCTCCCCCCCCACCACCCATCTACCCCCCTCCCCCCTCCCTCCCCCATTCTGTTGTCTGCCTGAGTAACCGTTCTTTGCACTGTGTCTTTGCCCAAACAATGATTTACATCATCCGCATTCCCTGGCTGGCCCACTTGCTGCCGCCGGGATGCTTTTGTTTACATTGTTTCTCGCCACTTAACCCCTTCTTTTTCTTTATATCTTTATCTTTCTTTTCTTTTCTTTTCTTTTCTTTTTTCTTTTCTCTCTCTCTCTCTCTCTCTCTCTCTCTCTCTCTTCTCTCTTGTATGTTATGTTTCTTGTGTGTATGATTGAGGGTCTTTGGGAATTTATCTTTATATCTATTTTATTTTGTCCTGCCTTTTTTCCTATTCTAATCCTATTCCGATTACTGTTTTGTCTCTCTTTTCGTCCACGGCACACACGTACGCACGCACACATAAATACATACAGACATTCATGCATACATATACACAAGCACACACCTGATGACGTCAATCATTATTCCTACTCGTCCCAATTTTACTACATCCTTGAAGCCTCAACCCCCCCCCTCCCAACCCCTCTCTACTCCTACCCCCTCCAACCCAACCCCCCTCTACTCCTACCCCCTCCAACCCGACCCCCCTCATACCTACCCTACTCCCCCCCCCTTCCTACACCTTCCTTCACCTACCTATTTCCCCTTCTACCCCCCCACCCCCTTCCAACCTCCTTCCATCCCCATCCCTCTCCTATCTTCTGCCTACCCCCCAACCCCAACCCCACCCCCACCACCACCTCCTTTGCTCCTCCTCCTTCCTCTCCCTAATCTCAACGGGAGAATTGATGTAAAAAGGAATCCATTGCACGAGAGAGAAAGAAAGAGAAAGAGAAAGAGAAAGAGAAAGAGAGCGATAGAGAGAGAGAAGGAGAAAGAGAGAGAGAAGGAGAAAGAGAGAGAGAGAGAGAGAGAGACGCGTCATGCACCAAAATCAACAACCTAGGCGGCATCGGCATCCCGCCCCCCACTAGTTGGCAGGTCTTATGACGTCATAGGGTGCGCACGGAGAGGGAATAGAGATAATAGAGCAAAGAGAGAGGGGGAGAGGGGAGGAGAGAGGGGGGAGGGGAGGAGACAGAGAGAGAGGGAGAGAGGGAGAGAGGGAGAGAGAGAGAGAGAGAGAGAGAGAGAGAGAGAGAGAGAGAGAGAGAGAGAGAGAGAGAGAGAGAGAGAGAGAGAGAGAGAGAGAGAGAGAGAGAGAGAGAGAGAGAGAGAGAGAGAGAGAGAGAGAGAGAGAGAGAGAGAGAGAGAGAGAGAGAAAGAAGGAGAGAGAGAGAGAGAGAGAGAGAGAGAGAGAGAGAGAGAGAGAGAGAGAGAGAGAGAGAGAGAGAGAGAAAGAAAAAGAAAAAGAAAAAGAGAAAGAAAAAGAGAAAGAGGGAAAGAGAGAGAAAGAGATAGGGAAAGAGAGAAAGAAAGAAAGAAAAGAAAGAAAGAAGAAAGAAAGAACGAAAGCCCAAGAGAAAGAGAGTAAAGAGGGAAAGGAGAGGAGAGGATTGGGGTGGAGGGGGGGGTAAGTAAGACCTCCCCAAAGGTCAACGACCCGCCTTCTCACAAGGATGTCAGAGATAAAACTCGATAAAAGATTCCTTCCTTCCTTCCTCAACGATACAAGATTAATCTTCTTGGCTCCCCCCCCCTCCCCCCTCCCCTCACACCATCCCCCATCCCCCTTTCCTCACGACTTTCTCCAAACCAAAAGAATAAGAAAAAAAAAAACATGATTAAATTTGAAACAAAAAATGTAAGCCAAAGATATTAAAACTACAACGACATAGGCATTCTAAATAAAAAGGGCAAAGGAACAACATGAA
>BOPN01002707.1:30000-32500 GCA_017312705.2 Penaeus japonicus | reverse complement strand
GGGGGAGTGGGTAGTGGGGTAGGGAGAGAGTGGGTAGTGGGGTAGGGAAAGAGTGGGAGTGGGAGTGGGAATGGAAGAGGGGGAGGGAGGGAATGGGAGAGGGATGAGTCCTAGTGCGAGGGGAGGGCAACGAGTGAGGGGGGGGAGGGGGAGGGGAGTGCGCTTTCCTTGATTGATAATTGATGGGTTGTTTGTTTGGGGAAGCAAAGCCAAGACGTGGCATTGGCCTTCTCGACCTCTGCTACCCCCCCCCCCCCCCTCTCTCTCTCTCTCTCTCTCTCTCTCTCTCTCTCTCTCTCTCTCTCTATCTCTATCTCTATCTCTATCTCTATCTCTATCTCTATCTCTCTATCTCTATCTCTATCTCTATCTCTATCTCTATCTCTCTCTTTCTCTTTATCTCCCTCTCTCTTCCTCTCTCTCCCTCTCTCCTATTTCTAATGCTTACCCTACCCCCACTACCTCTCTTACCCTTAACCACCACCCTCACTCTCTCATCCTCCCTCTTCCACCCCCTCCTAATCTCCCTCTCCCTTGCCCTTATTTTTCTCTTTCTCTCTATAAACCTCCCTTAGTGCCTTTTTCCCTTCGTATCCCTGTCGTTTCTTCCTCTATGCTTCTGTCGCCGCTGCCAATCACCCGTGACTACTATCCATGTTGCAATATGTGCTATTTATAGATGTGCAACAGCTGTATTCCGGTCACGTATTGCTAACATTAAGGGGTTGAGATAAAGGGGGGGGTGAGAGAGAGTGAGTGCATGGAGAAAGAAAAATCATGCGAAATCTCAGGAAGTGCAACAGCATACACAGGCCTAATATCTTCAGACAGACACATACTAACGCAGAATGAGGAGTCGGGCTGCTGCTGTCTCCCCTCCTCCCCCCTCTCCCCTCCCCTTCCCCCTCCCGCCGCGACGACAAAAGAGAAATAACAAAGAAAACAAGAAGAGGGAGAAAAAAAATATGCGTCCTCTACACTGGCGAAACTCCCAAAACTTTCCCTCCGTCATCAAGGCAAGACGTAGGAAAAAAAAAGGAATAGCAATCACAGGAAGAGGAAGAGAAAGTGGAGAATGACAAAGACAAGTAAAACAAAAGCAAGAAAAAAGAAACACTTTCTTTGAAGGACCTGAATGTGCGCTGTTTCTTCATTCCATAAAAAAAATCACTCTTTGTATTCTCATTCTGTACCAAGATCCTCAAACACACAACCATTTTATTCATATCATGAAAAATATATATATTTATATTACATTCCAAACAAACCATATCGCAATGACGATAACAAATAGAGAGAGAGAGAGAGAGAGAGAGAGAGAGAGAGAGAGAGAGAGAGAGAGAGAGAGAGAGAGAGAGAGAGAGAGAGAGAGAGAGAGAGAGAGAGAGAGAGCAAGAAAACGAAAACGAAAAAAAAACGAGAATGAGAAATAAATCCAACACACAGCAACCCAAAAACAAACCACCAACAACCCTTGCCATAAAAGAACCACCGCAATGGCACCACCAGCGACAGGACATAACCAATGACGACCTCTCGCTCCCAATCGCGCCCCGGCTCCGAGTCCGCTACGAGTGACAACAACAACACGAGGGAAAAAATGACGCAATTTTAGGGTTGATTAACATATCTCTGTCGTTTTGTTTTTGTTTTCATCTCCCTCCCTCGGTCCTTTCCAACTAATCATTTTTTAACTCTTCTTTTTCTCTACCTTTATTACTCCTTCTATTTCCTTTGCTATTATTATTTCTTCTTCTTCTTCTTCTTCTTTCCCTCCTCCTCTCTCTTCCTTTCTTCTTTCTTTCTTTCTTTCTTTCTTTCTTTCTTTCTCTCTTTCTCTTTATCTTCCTCTTTCCCTCTCTTCCTCTCCTGTCTCCCTTCCCCACGTTTCCGCAATCAAACAAATAAAAAAACCGCAACAGGCTTGCTTTCGAGTCTCACCTTACAGCTCGAACTTGATTAAGAGCCCTCCCCCCCCCTCCTCTACTCCTCTTCCCCCTCCCTCTTCCCTTCCCCTCTCTATCACACTACCCCCTCCCCCTCATTTTTTTAAAAACCTATACTGCGTTGCTGTGTTGACAGGTGGAGAGGGGGTGGGGTGGGGGGGGGATGATGAAGAGGGCGCGGCTTAGTGTGCTGAACTATGGTAGTGTGGCGAAAGTGTGATGTGGTGTGATATACAATGCTGTGTAATGTGATATCGGGTGGTGTTATATAATGTGGCTTGACGTGACATGATGTGCGTGGTGACATACGAATTGGAGGAATGAGGGAAAAGCGACGACAGTGAACGACAAAGAAATGGAAGTGTCGAGAAACGAATGCGAAGTGATGAACGGTGATGGAACAGAAATGAAAAACCGATGGCAACGATAACAAAAACAAAAACAAAAACAACAACAACGTGCTTTTAGAGAGAGTGATGAAGCAGAAGCAACGCGATCATATCTATCCACCCCCCCACCCAAAAAAAAAAAAGATGATCGGCCGGAGTCACTAG
>BOPN01002707.1:22500-25000 GCA_017312705.2 Penaeus japonicus | reverse complement strand
GAGAGGGAGACAGAAGGGGAGTAAGATGTAAAAAAAATAAGAATAATAATGAAAATAAATTAGAAAATCCCCCTAAAAAGTAAAACCAAAACATTCATTAAATAAGAAGCCAAAAGCAAATGCAAGACAAGACATACATGTACACAAACACAGACACAAACATCCATTCATTCATACATCCACACACATAAACACAAACCTTCCTTCCTACCCTCTCTCACTCCACCCCTCCCTCCACCCCTCTCATCCCTCCATTACCCATTCCACCTCCATCCTCATCTCCATCGCCCCGCCCTCATCTCCCAGAGCAAAGCCAAGACGTGACTACCAGCGAGACCACACTCACCCCCCCCCTCCTCGTCCTTACCCCCTTGCCTCATCCTATCTCTCTTTCTTTCTTTCTTTCTTTCTTTCTTTCTTTTCTTCCTCCCTCGTCCCTCTTCCACTCCCCTTCACCCCTCCCTCCCCCTCTCCCTCCCTCCCACCTTCGTCCCTTACCCCCCCATACCTTTCCCCTTTCCCCTTTTCCCCCTTCCCATCTTCCGTTACCCCTCCCCCTACTGCCCCCTTCCCTGTTCGTCCCCTACTCCTCTCCGCCACTCCTCCTCCCCTCTCTACCCGTTTCCCTACTCCCCTCCTCCGAAAGCCCTCTTTCCCACTCCCCTCCCCCCTCCCCCCTATCCCCGCACCGCCATGCAACTATTAACATTCATTATCTTAAATGACGCCACCACAATCAACTGCATGAGGGGATGTTGCATGGCTGCAATGATAATTTCCCTCTGCAATCACGGCCCGGCGCTCACTCCGACCACCAAGACAGAATTAAAAGGAAAGAAATGGGAAGGGAGGGAGGGGAAGGAGAGGGAGAAAGGAGAGAAGGAGGAGGAGAAGGTGGAGGGAGGGGGGGAGGTGGAGGAGGAGGAGGAGGAGGAGGAGGAGGAGGAGGAGGAGGAGGATGGGGAAAAAAGATGAAAAGGAGAGGAAGGTAAATCAGGTGGAGGAGGAGGAGGAGGAGGAGGAGGAGGAGGAGGAGGAGGAGGACAAGGAGTAGGAGGATGGGGAAAAGGATGAAAAGGAGAGAAGGTTAATCAGGAGGAGGAGGAGAAGAAGGAGGAGGAGGAGGAAGAGGAGGAGGGGGTGGATATGAAAGCGGAGGCATAATGTACGGAAATAGAGGAGGAGAAGAGGTGGAGAAGAGAAGGAAGAGGAGTAAGAGGAGGAGGAAGAGAAAAAGAAGGAAGGAAAAAACAATGAGATAGGATAGACAGCCAGATAGAGCTTGCGGGGAACACCTGAAATCCTCCTATCAAATGTTGCAACACCACCACAAGGCAACACGGGGCAAAACCTCGGACGCAACACGAGCACAGAGGCAACAGAACCCCACCACCGCCATATGTAAGCAAGCAAGCAAGCAAGCAAACCGAGCGAGCAGAGAAGCGAGCAGAGAAGCGAGCAGAGAAGCGAGCAGAGAAGCAAGCACGAGGCCCTGCGCTTACTTACCTTGATTTTCTTGTACTTGCGCTTGGACGCCGTGTTGAGGTCCTCGTGCACCTTGTCGAGCACGAACATCAGGAACTCGGCGGCGTCGTGCTGCTGCGAGCCGCGGTACGACGACTCGTACTTGTCGACGGTGTTCTTGAAGTTCATGGAGACGTCGGGCACGTAGCGCAGCGTCCACAGCGCCTTGAGCAGCACGGCCAGCTGGCCCGTGATCTCGCCCCGCGTGCCGTACTTCTTGGAGTTGATCTTGTTGGAGCGCGCCAGGTCGTGCTTGTACTGGTCCAGCACGAAGTACTCGGCCAGCACGTCCGTGTGGCTCAGACACTGCACCACGGCATTGATGAAGCACGTGTTGCCGTGGTTGCGGATGCCCATGGCGCCCGGCACCTGCCCCGCCGCGAACGGCACGCACTCCGCCTCCGCCTTCGCCGAGCGCACGTCCGACGCAGAGATCGTCTTGCTGCGCTCCAGTTTGGCCAACGACGACGACGCCGCCCGGTTCGAGCCGCCGCCGCCGCCGCCATGCACGCCCGCGAGGCCCGAGGACAGGGCGGAGGGCGGCGCACCCCCGGTCCCGGGCCCCCCAGTCCCCCCACCCTGCACTTTGCTCGCCACGCGGCTCACGAAAGAACTCATGCGCGTGAGGTACTTTTTCTTTGGTTTCACTGAGGCACTGCTGGAATCACTGCCGCCGTCCACGCTCTCACTGCCGCCCCCGCCCACGCTCCCGCCCACACCCGGCTCGCTCACCACACTGCCCTTCGTCGAGGAGGAAGAGGTCTCCGAGGCGCCGTTCGGGTTAGGACTCACCTCCCCGCCCTTCGAAGGCATTCCCCCTCCCCCTCCTCCTCCTCCTCCTCCTCCACCCCCGTCCTTGAACTTGGCCGGCTTCTTGCTCAGCCTGAAGGACATGAAGGGCCGCTTCCTCCGGGGCTCGGCGTGTCCGTTCATGGCCGAAGGATTGCAAAATCTGCAGGAAGGAGACGAGAGAGAG
>BOPN01002706.1:182500-185000 GCA_017312705.2 Penaeus japonicus | reverse complement strand
CTATCGCCTTCTTTGCAATCGCCATCTTTGGTACCGTCCGCGCATGAATCGTGGCAGCGCACAATGTTGCAAGAATATATACACCTGTGATTTATTAGTGCATTCACGCGGGATGGCAGTAGACACCCAGTCTCTGAGCTCATCCCATTTATCTCTCTCTCTCTCTCTCTCTCTCTCTCTCTCTCTCTCTCTCTCTCTCTCTCTCTCTCTCTCTCTCTCTCTCTCTCTCTCTCTCTCACTCTCTCACTCTCTCACTCTCTCACTCTCTCACTCTCTCACTCTCTCACTCTTTCTCCCTTTCTCCCGGCCCCTCCCTCCCTCCTTCTTCCTTCTATCAAAATGTTCTTCTCCCTCTTTCATCCTCATCCTTTTCTTTTTCACTGTCCCCTATCCACTTCTCTTTCCTCTCTTGCCACTCCCCACCCCATCCCCATCCACATCCACATCCCACTCCCCTCCCCTCAACCTCCCCTCGCCTCCCCTCCTCCCCTCCCACTCCACTCTCCCCTCCCGTCCCCACCCCTACAAGGTTCCCTCTCCCGTCCCGACGAGATGGAGTCCAGAGGGTTCCTCCTGTGCTCTCCTCTGGTGCCGCACCTGCCCTTTGAAGCCGCCCGTATTTCCGTGTCTTATTCAATACATCACGCGTTATTTATCGTCCGTTCGTCTGCGCTCTGATTTGTCGCTGAAAGAGAGAGCTTTTGCCTTCGATTTATATATATATATTTTTTTTAATGTGCGCAGATTTGTTTCTAATGTGTGGAATTATTTGTTTGTAGTTACGTGAATACTGAGGAAGGTGGGGGGGGGGGATTCCTTTTTTTGTCTTTTTGCTTCTTGATCGGTGACGAGTGCGGGATGGAAGCTTTTTGGGATGAGTATGAGGTAAAATATGGTAGCGGTGATCGTTTATGAGATCGTAATTTTTGGAGCGTGTGATATTTTTCGCAATTTCATCTTTTATTATTAAAGTTTCTCTTATTTTATGGATAAAAGTTGCAGACCGACGCTCAGATTTAAGGAATGATTATGTAGGTTGGGTAGATTTATGGCAGATCACTCGAACGCTATTTACGAGACCTGTTTCTCGGATATTGATGGGTAAACATTGGAAATAAAGCTTCGAGCGGGAAACGGGTGTTCGAGCTTAGATACTGACGGATTGCCCCCTAAATTGTCTGCAAGGGGAATCCCCGGGCCTGATGGAATAGTCTGTTAGCAACACTTTACCAGGCATTTCCACGCAGGAAAACGGCAAGTCCGCTACGAGCTCTTCTGGCGGCCGTGTGAGGGGGACCTCGTTCCGGCATTATGGACGACGAGGCGGGAGGGGAACCAGGTGGTAATGATGCTACAGGTGGCAGGGAAGGGCGCTCGTTCAGGGCAGGGCATTGGGAGCCGTGTGGCGGCGGGGGCGTCGGGCAGGGAGCATAACGGCGAGCGAGGCTGGGAGGAGGGGGGCAGATTTCAAAGAGAGTGATAGACACGAGCTGCAGGATGGATGGCCGTAGGTGATGGTTATGGCAAAAGGTACGAGATTGGCCCGCTCGAAGAGGCATGGGGATATTGATGGCAAAGGCAATGGCAGCAATTGTTGACAGCGCCAGTGACAGCATTGTCTGTCCTGGCGAACATCATGACAGATCGGGACTGTTTGCGCAGGATTCCACCGCGCGACGGCCGAGGCTTTAGGAAAGTGGGTGGTCTATTCTTGCAGCTTTTTGAACTGCTGGCCACACTCCCTGTTTCTTCACTCGAATTCCGATTTATTTATATTCCGCCGCGGTTTCGGATACCTTGTGCCGATTGACATGTTTTGGATACTGAGAAAATATTTTACCCTTTAGCTTTTGTGTTGGTTTGGAGGTGACACTCCCGAGTCGAGAAAATTTTGCGGTCTTTTGTTTGTACCCGTTGTGCGGCCGTTGTCGTTGTTGGATCAATTATGCACCGGCAGCATTTTTGTACACGCGCACACTGTACCCGATTTCGCATGTTCGGTGTCACTGGGCGAATTAAAAGGTAGGTTTTCATTTATTTTCTTGATAAATTGATTCTTTTTATGTCCGTTTAGTTTTTTTTACTTGTAGTTTTTTTCTATTATTTAGTTTATATTTCGTGTCGGACGGGTGATTGTCGTTGATACGCCATCCCCCAGAGAGGAATTTTCCTTGTAATAGTGTATCCTTAGGCCATCAAGTTTCTTTTTATCGCGTGTGAGTGCAATATTGATGGTCGTGATTGCATGGCGAGCGCGTTCTCGAAACTTCAGTGTGATGGCGGTTTCTCATGCGGGTTCTCCAGGCCGCGTTCTCTCGGAGGATATTTCACTTTTTATTCTTGTATTTACCGCATTCCAGCTCGCATGCGGCCGTAATTAAATGTGTTTTGCACTCGGTCCCTAATGCGATTACTTGCGCGGAATTCTCGAAAGTAACTCGCCATGTTCATCTGTTTAGCGACAAGAAAGAGAAAAGTTAGAAGCAAGACCCCTTCCCTT
>BOPN01002706.1:177500-180000 GCA_017312705.2 Penaeus japonicus | reverse complement strand
TATTCAGTTATAGCTCGTCCCACAGCCCATAACGCGGAGCCCTGAAATTATAATAAAGTAACGCGAGGGAGCGGCGTGTGTCCTGACGGTGAGCTATGTTGCTGTCCCGCCGATGCTGCTCCGCTAACATTTTTTTTTTTAACTACGAGGGTACCTCCTCCTCCTCTCTGTTTGGCATCGTGGCAGTGCGTGTCTTCTTGTTCGAGTTCTTGTTCTTCCTTCTCTTCTTGTTCTTTTTCTTTTCTTTTTCTTCTTGTTATTCTTCTTATTCTTCATGTTATTCTTCATATTTTTCTTCCTCTTCTTCATCTTCCTTTTCTTTTTCTTCTAAAGCTCCACTAGAGTTATCCTATCTTAAGGCTACTTTCTGATAGTCTCAGTGCTGGCCTACTGGTACGATATTTTGTCTGACCGTTACATAGTTATGCGTTCGAAGTCGCGTGTCCGTAACAATGTTTTCTTTGCCGCCATCTTATTCGAATGCATATATATGCACTTTTCATATTTATGTGTGTCCGTCCGTTTTACCATTATTCAAAGCCGTCAATATCTTTATATGTTTTTAGGTTCTATGTATCGTTCCAAATTCACTTTGTGCATTTTATATTTATCGGAAACATATTTTAACTAGATGCATAAATAAATAAGTAGATAGATTTCAGTATATCACCAATGATATTTGCCACGCTTTCCTTGTGTGTTTGCATATTTATTTTTTCGATAAAAAACATTGTTTATTGCCTTAATAGGCACTTTGAGCACCGGTGACCCTCATAGCCTCATTTTTATGTTTCCTTTCGTGTTATTTACATTTTATTGTGAGTGACAATTGTGGTTTTTGTTTCCACCCTTTTTTGTCTGGTAATTGAACATCCTTGAACTTTGTTACGGTCTTTTGTAGGGCTAATGGAATATCAGCCCTCAACATTTTATGGTGACAAAACAGGTAACTTGCGCGTCGAACGTTGTTGCAGCGTCGATAAGGGCCGCGGACACGGACAATTGCGCACGCGACTTCCTGTCCTGTTTCCCTTGTTTTGTTTTTTTCCTTTTTTTAGCTGTTGTAACTTCTTTGTAGTTTCCGCGACCCGCGAGTTTCGGTCCTAGAGACAGCATGTTCCTCTCTCTCCGGTGTTGATGTGTCGCGGTCGTGCTCGCTGCCGATGTCCTTCAGGCTGACTGTTAAGCTGGTGGTGTATTTTAGGGTTAAGCAAAAGGTTGTGCGCCTCGGGGGTGAATGATAAGGCAGAGAGAGGTTTTAGGACTAAACACACGCTGATGTCCTTCGTATTGTTGGGACAGCGTGGGTCGAGGCCGACCGACCGCCGAGAAACGGGGCTCTCGCTCATGGCCAAAAACAAGGTGTGGTTACCTGGGCTCACTAAGGTGTGCTACGGACCATCAAGCATCGGGCGCATGTTTTCCTGTTCTCTCTCTCTCTCTCTCTCTCTCTCTCTCTCTCTCTCTCTCTCTCTCTCTCTCTCTCTCTCTCTCTCCCCCCCTCTCCCTCCCCCCCTCTCTTCCTCTCTCTCCCTCCCCCCCTCTCTTCCTCCCTCCCTCCCTCCCTCCCTCCCTCCCTCTTTCCTTCTCTCCCTCTTTCCCTCTCTTTGTCTCTCCCTCTCTCCCTCTCTCCTTTCCTCCCCCCCATCGATCTAGTTCATGCTTTCTATGTTTTCTTCTCAAGGTCGAAGACATCGACTAAGTGGTTACGGTTGCATCTAAGTTCTGGTGTTGCGTTGATGACGAAATGGCGAGGCGAAGGCGAAGGTCGAGATAAGGTGGAGGTGCTGGGTAGGATGTCGGGCAGGGATCTAGGTCAGGAAGAGGGCCCATCCCCGCCGCCACGACCTTTATTGCCTCGTAAAAACTGCTCAATATTTGCTTGCCGACCAGACTACGGCTAGTCTTCTGCTCCGCTTGCTTGTTTACATCCTTGAGGCCTCACACGCGGCGTCCCTTCTGTCCCTGCCTCCTCTCACTCTCCTTCCAGCCCTCCTCCACCGATCGACTTTTGAACATGGACGAGTGCGATTGCTGCGTGTGTGGCTTTTATGCACTCTGCATTCGGTGCATAGATACCGCGCTGGGAAGTTAGCGAACGCGTATTTCTTTCGGTTGGCGTCCCTGTGCTTAATGCTCCATCTGCGTTGGGAGGGGTTTGCTTGGGGAGATCCCTGGAAGCCGGGCTGAGAGGGCCAGGGAGAGGGGCCGCTTCTGGAGGCGTGGAACACTCTTGAGGGATCAATAGTGTTATCGCAGCCCCGCTACACATGCATATTTGGGATCTGATTCTGTGGGTGTCGACGCCATCACTCACCCTCTCGCTTTATCGCGGGAAATGCGAGATTTAGGATTTTTTCTGGCTAAATTTGACAGAAGTGTTGGCGATGTGTCGGACGAATGTACCCAGCTAGGACGGTAGGCAGGCAGAGCAACGGGGCGCGGCTCGAACATGATCCCTTTTCCGCCATCCTTTATACAACAGGAATCCTGGATGTCG
>BOPN01002706.1:167500-172500 GCA_017312705.2 Penaeus japonicus | reverse complement strand
CGATAATACAATAACAGAGGCGAGCTAGGTGCAGATATGTGGTTGTTTGGATAGATGTCAGGAAGTAAAGTTGGCCGCGTGTCTCGGGGATTAGTGGGGGGAGGGATGTTCAACTTGACGTTCATTTAACACTCTTGCCTTCCGGGCCTCTCTCTCTCTCTCTCTCTCTCTCTCTCTCTCTCTCTCTCTCTCTCTCTCTCTCTCTCTCTCTCTCTCTCTCTCTCTCTCTCTCTCTCCCTCCCTCTCTCCTCCATCTCTCTTTCTCTTTCTCGTGCGAGTTGTCCTGGCGAAGGCGGTGCTGTGGGTGGTCTCGTGTCGTGTGAGCGCCAGTGTGTTCAGCGGTGTCTGTTAATGTCGTCAGTCTTTCCGAATTGGACAAGCTCTTTGCTTTGGCAGTAGTAGGTTCGCTGACAACAGATATATTTTTGCAGTTGTAGGCACATTTGTCTATTAAGAAGGTATAGCCAGAGGTGCTCTCACAGTGGATACCATAATACACCTATTTAGAGCGTTCTAGAGCAGTAAATGTTTATTGCGAACATAACCCTCCTTCCCGGGGTCGAGTAGAGGTAGTTAAGTTGCCATTGTGGCCCAACCTGCAGACCAGATGCCCGCCGCCGCTCTTCTCCCTCTGCGTCCTCTCCCTCCGGGTACACTTCCACTAAACCCAAAATAAAGTCAAGTTTGACGCGGCGCGGCACATGTGGAACAAATAAGCGTGCGGGACCCCATCGTGGCGAGCATCCGTCTACGTCTGTCGCGAGCACAAGGCCGACTCTGCCACCTCCTCCTCCTCCTCCTCCTCCTACGCCTCCGCCTCCTCCTACGCCTCCGCCTCCTCCTACGCCTCCGCCTCCTCTTCCTCCTACGCCTCCTTTTCCTCCATCGCTTCTTCCTCCGCCAATGCCTCCTCCTTCAACGCCTCCTCCTCCAACACTTCCAACACCTCTTCCTCCTCCAACGCCTCCTCCTCCTCCAATGCCTCATCCTCCTCCAACGCTACCTCCTCCTCCTCCAACGCCACCTCCTCCTCCTCCAACGCCACCTCCTCCTCCTCCTCCTCCTCCAACGCCACCTCCTCCTCCTCCTCCGCCTCCTCCTCCTCCTCCTCCTCCAACGCTTCCTCCTCCTCCTCCTCCTCTCCCTATACCTCCTCCTCCTTCAACTCCTCCAACACCACCTCCTCTCCCTACACCTCCTCCTCCTTAAACTCCTCCAACACCTCCTCCTCCCATTCCTCCTCCTCATCCTCTCCTCCTCCCCTCCTCCTCCTCCCCTTCCTCCCCCCTCCTCCTCTTCCGCCTCGTACTTCAAGAACTTAATAAGCCTCACCTGGTGTTCGGCGACTGGATGCAACCTGATTGCATGTTCATTTGCTTTTTGTAAATTAAGCAGCTTGTCGTCTTGCACATTAAATTCAGCTGTTCTGTGCATCCTGTCCGTTTACCACACATGTTATTGTATGTGTTTTTTATATGCACATTGTTTTCCCATGACCTAGAATTTGAATATCAGATCAGATATAAACTCAACTCTGGCTGTCTTCATACGAACTCACCTCGGAAACCCCCTTCGAATCTCATCACCGGTGGATAGATAGATAATCAACATATATCTACTTCTTGACGGTGTTCAGTGGCACATCGTGCACCAAGAAGCGAGGGTTTGGGTCCTCACCTCTAGTCTAGCCATAGTTTCTGGTGCCACATAGGTCGGCTTGTGCACTGAAACCCCCGTTGTTGCTACACTAAATTTCCTGTCATTATACGAACTCCAGCTGTTGCTACACTCTCGTTTTTTTCACAAACTTGCAAGTGCTGCCTCATGTATACGTCTGCCGCTGTGTCAGGTCTCTGCTGCAGTTATTGTGTATGTTCGTGCATTCGCCGCATTTGTTTGTCCGATGTTGCATATATTTCTGGTGTTCTCTGGTGGTCCTTTAGGCTTATTGATCCTGCAGCGGGGCCTTGTCAGGTGGTCGCCTCCGCCACGCTGATCGCTCCCGTCCTCATTTACTTGAAATAACCTGGTATTTTTGTTACCTGGAGTAATTATATTTCGGTAAGTTAATTCCGGTGTTGTGACCTCCCGCCTCGCTCGCCTTCCCCTAGCATGTCGTGTGCCGTTATTTTCACGTTTCTTTTTTCTCTCTTTTTCTATTGCCTGGTACTCCCTCGTCCTCCGTGGTGTTGCCTTTTGGAATGGCAGGAGGTCGGGTTCTGGAAGCCACGTTTCCCCGGCAGCTATTTGTGGCCTCTTATGTCATTGTGTGTGTGTATGTGTTTGTATGTGTGCTTCCCGTGACACATGTTAGGCTACGATTACGTCACGATGTGCGTGCTGCTTCTACTCCTCTCGGTGCTGCGTTACTCCTCTGTCAGACGTGCACATATACTTTTTTCTCTCTCTCCCTATTTTGCCTTTTTCGTGCTTCCCTCGTCTATTTACCAACCCCGTTTTCTCTCCTTCTCCTTGATCCGCTTTCTCTTATAATGTCTTTGTACCCAGTCTATTTACACATGCCTCCCACGATTAACTTCTTCTGCGCTACTTATTGTCTTCCACTCCATTGTCCCATCTTCGTCCCTTCCCCCCCGCTCTCCCCTCCCTCCCCCTCCCTCCTAGTGCACCCACTCCCCGTGACCACCTGACACCACGTAGCACATTGCCCCCTTCCTGCAACACACTCCCTTCTCCCTTGTGGTCACGTTACATAATAACACCATCTCATCTTCATCATCTCTCTTGCTTGCTCTTGGAACACTCTTTGCAGCGACAGATGATCAGTTCACAGTATTTTCATGTTATTGTGGAATTATTTATATTGAGATTTTTTTTTCTCCAAGTGAAATAGGCAGAATGAGTTTACACACGACTCCATTACAGTAAGGAAATGTGACTCTCGCTCTCTTCTTGAAATTGTGTCTTCATAAAACCTCAAGAAGAACTGGGACTTCATTAGGTTCTCCGCCCCCCCCCCATCCCCACACCACCAGTTCCTCTCTCGCAACACTCTCTTTTGCATCTCTTGGTTGCTGTATTACCTTTCGCACTCGAGACAATTCCCTGCCTTCACCCTGCCTCTTCAAGGCCTCCTCTCCCTCCCGAACCCTCTCCTTTCCCTCTCGAACCTCCACCCCTCCCTCCCTCACCCTCCCCCTGTCTCCCGGGGTGACAGTGTTGGTGGCGGTGGGTCAGTGTTGGTAATTACGTGGACAGTGGCGGGAGTTAGGAGGTGGATGGGAGCGTTATACACTGGACTTATTGCTAATGTGGTGCTTCCCCCGTCGCGCCCCGCTGCCCTCTCGGCCACCTCGGGAATCACCCTCTTGTTGCACGCCGTGTCGACCCGCTACGAGCGCCGCGCCGTGGGGGAGCCTCGCTCGCCGTCTTCCCGGGCTTACGCGACCGATTCAGGAGGGCGTGCGGGGCTGTGGGAGTGGGCGTGCGTCAGGCGAGTGGGCTTGGAGCGCGATGGCCCGGAACTAGTAATAACCGGCAAGGTCCTCCCGTAATAAAGATGACGGCAGGCAACCTTATCCTCCTGGAACACTGGCCACCGACCTTTTTACGAGCTCTCCCGCGATCATACACTCCGCCGTGCGCTCCGGCTGTGCGGGGTCTCGCGCACGGCTTTATGCACTCTCTACGCTCATATACGCTCAGCTTTAGTGTCTACTTTGTTTGCTGCATTATGCTTTATATCCTGCTCATGCACGACTTCACCAGCGGGATTATATGTGATCGACTTGCACCGCCGCTTTGTTTATGCTTCGTATGCCAGCTTATGCCGGGAATGGCCGCTTGCAGCACCAGAGCCGCCGTGTCTCCTGTCACCATGTACACAAAACTTAAACAGACGTATACAGATCTGGTGTTATCGTACACAAGAACATTATTCTCGTCGATGCATGTTCTCGCTTTTTGTTGGAAGTGTCCGCTTCATTCATTAGACGTTATCTAGTGATTATTTGGTATGATAGTATCTTCATTAATCGTGCCTGTACATTCACGTCAGAAACCTTGGCTTGTGAAGGAAAAGATTTTGTGAATTTCCCCTTCCCTTCTAAATTTATTTACAAAGATGGTGCCAAATTGTTTGTTTGTTCCAAGATAAGTTTGTTAGCAAGACACGTGGGCTTTCAGGTAAACTTTGGCTCACCTGCATTTTTCAACAGACCTGGCTGGTGCGGGACTCCCCCCGAGGGACACCACTGAGGGCGTCCGCCAGGCTAGATGTTTGGACACAGGGGCGTGTTCAGGAGTAGGGGAGGGGGTCCCGATAATTGGTCATGAAACAGTTATTGCTTGAGTGGGCTTTGTAACGTTAATTTTTAGGACTCTTCCAAATTAACATTTCTCAAAGGCCATAGGTACGAGTACACGTGTTCCGTTGCATGAGATAATAACTGGAATGGAGATATACGTGACGGCGTGAAGGCTCTTCACGAGAAGGAAAGAGGCGACTTCATTCTTCATCCTTTTTAAACCCGAAACGTCCGTATGTGAGTGTGTGACTAAGAATAAGCCGAGTGCTGCTGCCCCCCACCCCCCACCCCCGCCCCAATCTCCCTCTCCGCCCCATTAACAGACCTATAAGCAGGTGTTCCTGAGGCGCGGAGCCTGTTGCAGGTCCAGGATGAAGCTTGCGAGTAGGGCAGCGTTGTGTGTAAGTGATGGGCCATACGCAGCGCCCCGCCTGACTATGATTCAATAACACCAACTCAAACGCTCGCAAAACTCTGCCAGATGAGCCTCGTAAAAAGGTTATGGGCTGGCCCGCGAGAGAGAGAGAGAGGCGAGGCGAGGAGAGAGAGAGGGAGCAGGGGAGGCGGGGAGCCGGGGTCCGCGCCGCCACCGCCACCACAATACTTGTAGCTCCTGTAGAGAGGCAGGTGCGTTTGTTGTGGCTTCCTATTCTGGTAATTGTGTTAATTTTTCCAGCACTTTATAAGCCATGCATAGGCTTGTAACTCGGGTGCTGCTGGCTGCCGCTGCTG
>BOPN01002706.1:160000-162500 GCA_017312705.2 Penaeus japonicus | reverse complement strand
CTCTTGCCCCTCGAGTCCTCCTGGCGAGGGACCGGCGCGGGTTCGCAGCGAGTGGCGGCGAAGAAACAAAGAGAAGAGGCTAAATTTGGCAACAGCGTACCCGGACAATCCCACAAGGCTACTTAGTTACCGTAGGGTCCGCGTCCCCGCCCTGCCGCTGTCGTCGTCGCCGCCGCCGCCGCTGCCACTTATAATGTTACCAAAGCCTTGCCGCCTAACTGCTTCACATGGCGTCGCACCGGCCTCAAGAGTGGCGGATTAAAGGCGCTACAGCAACGCAAGAGTCCGGTTAAATGCCGAGCGAAGCGTGTCGCCTCCCGGCCTCCAGCGCCCCTACACAAGCAATCCGCCGCGACTCGGGAATGTAAATCTGGCGATAAAGTGATACGTGGCCGAGAGCAGCAGCAGCAAGAATGCCATCCCACAAACGCATACACGCGAGTGCTCAGTCTGCCCAAAGCTTCAAAAACTGGGAGCCATCGTGGGCCGTTATGATGGTCAGATACTCGGCAACGGCATCCTGGACACGCCGGAGTGGCCTCGTCTGCGGAATAGAGCACATGTTCAACAAGGTGATTCGGCACCTGCACCTGTCCCATCAGCGTAATAGAGCTTCAAAAATTGGTGCTTAGTCGATAAGCGCGTGTGGAGGGACGTCATCTCCGGCTAAAATAAGTGGCGATTAAACTACGCCGTGGTTGAGTCCTACGCGACATTTACTTATCAGGAGATCGCTTCGTCAGTGGAGCGCGGGCTTTTATTTATACGTGAAGGTGGCTTCGTCGGGGAGGGTGTGGGCTCCTTGGGACGAGGATCGGGGCGGAGAGGGAGCCAAGGGGTGAACGAATGGAAGGAAGAGGGAATGAATAGAGGAGGAGAGGGAGGGGAAGGAAAAGGAGAGAGAAGGAGATGAAGGAAGAGAATAGGGAGAAGGGGAAGGGAAGGGAAGGAAGGGGAGAAAGGGAGATAGAGGGAGTATAAAGGGAGTATAAAGGGGAGAGAGAGAGACGGCTCGCTCACATGCGGCAGTGGATGTCTGTGTCACAGAATCCTGCACATAAGATCCTTGTGATGACTACGTCCGGGCGTGTTGGAACTGATGGCATGGGTGATGGTTATGGTAGTGCAGATACACGGGAAATTATTGTCAGGTTATGGCAAGATGAGGTTGGCAGATGTTACCGTATGCCCTTCTGCTTGTTGGGCAGGATGAGGCCATATGATTGTGGATGTTGTGTCATTTCGGGGGAGCGCGCCCCCTGCTTCGCGCCAAGCATGCATCACATCTCATCGGTCGTAAAGTGCAAGATAACACCATCCTTCAATTAAAAGAGTGAACATGTCTATCCAGTATTATAAGAAAAAAAAAAAAAAACAAGAGAGAAAATGGACAAGGAGAAACATCCGGGCGGAACCCAATGCACAATTTTCCACAAGATATTGGAATACGCCAAGAAACGTATTGCCCAACCAGATTGGAGTTAGGCAGACCACAAATGTTTTTTACGGACGGCTCCGCGGGAAAATATTACCGGCGTGTAAAATGTTTTCTCCTCGGCCAGGCGGATGGGCTTATGGGGGTTGTGTTTTTGGGGGAGGGGCTAGGGGGGGGGGGGCGAGAGAGGGAGAGGGAGAGGGAGAGGGAGAGGGAGAGGGAGAGGGAGAGGGAGAGGGAGAGGGAGAGGGAGAGGGAGAGGGAGAGGGAGAGGGAGAGGGAGAGGGAGAGGGAGAGGGAGAGGGAGAGGGAGAGGGAGAGGGAGAGGGAGAGGGAGAGGGAGAGGGAGAGGGAGAGGGAGAGGGAGAGGGAGAGGGAGAGGGAGAGGGAGAGGGAGAGGGAGAGGGAGAGGGAGAGGGAGAGGGAGAGGGAGAGGGAGAGGGAGAGGGAGAGGGAGAGGGAGAGGGAGAGGGAGAGGGAGAGGGAGAGGGAGAGGGAGAGGGAGAGGGAGAGGGAGAGGGAGAGGGAGAGGGAGAGGGAGAGGGAGAGGGAGAGGGAGAGGGAGAGGGAGAGGGAGAGGGAGAGGGAGAGGGAGAGGGAGAGGGAGAGGGAGAGGGAGAGGGAGAGGGAGAGAGAGAGAGAGAGAGAGAGAGAGAGAGAGAGAGAGAGAGAGAGAGGGAGGGAGAGGGAGAGGGAGAGGGAGAGGGAAAGGGAGGTGGGATGCCTTTCTATTTTACTTCACCGCAAACACACGATGCATTTATCAATTGGTTTTCTCGAGTAAGTAGAATATTATTTTGCCCGAGAAGCAATGTGAAATGGAATGATAACGTCTAGGAGGAAGATTTTAAGAAGCATTGTTGCATGTTTTTTTTCCTCATTTATTTCATTATTGTTTTTTTTTATCAGGGTGGGAATTTATCGGAAATATATTGAGAGACATTTGGGTGAAGGTGGTTTCAGTCACGCCTTGCTTTCGTTACAATGCCTCGCTATACATAGTGCAACTCTTTTATTTTTTGAAGGGCAGAGGATGGCATCACAAGGATTGCTTTAGAGTGGATT
>BOPN01002706.1:137500-150000 GCA_017312705.2 Penaeus japonicus | reverse complement strand
ACGGAAGGATGATAAGACACGGACACAAAAAAATCGTCTTTTTTAGAAGGAAGATGCGGGAAGGTGACAATTCATTGCCCTCTCTCCCTCTTCTTCTCTCCCTCCCTCCCTCCCTCACGACGTTGATGGAGAGAGGAAGGAAGGCTGCGGGTCACGGGGTCACCGCTGGGCCGACCTTCAACCCGTATTTCGAGGTTTAATTTTGCGTACTGCGAGTCTGGCACACAAAGAAAAGTGTTTTTTTGAGTTGGAGTTAACGTGACCCGCGAGAGACAGCGCTAGGAATATTTTTTTCTCTCATTGTAGTGAGCGTGGCAAGTACACGGTGTTAACACTTGTATGGGTGGGGAACAACATCTATTTTTTGTGCGTTTATGGCAGGTATTCTTGATGATAAAGTCGTTGTTGATGGCTTTATTGATGTTTTATTATAGCACTTGTAATTGTGACTTTTATTACTATTGTTAGTAAGGGAAATAGAAATAGGTACAGTAGTAATGAATGTAGCTTCAGTATCACCAAGTTACTTTAACCATAATAGTAACTGTAATAACAGTGGTTATTATTGTAATGCTAACCTCGAAATAGCAGTGGTTATAAATGCTCCAAGAGAGTGACGCCAATGACGTCACCATCAAATGTGTCGTTTTATTGTGCGATCTTTGCTTGCAATAGGTAATTTATCCACCAAGCCACAGGCCTCCATAGTCACGCGTCGCCTCCACCAACTCGCCCTGTCTTCCTCTGCTATTATAGCCATAACCACCGCCAACACCACTGGGTCATCACCTTCACCATCACCACTATCATTATCACTACCTCTGCCAACATCACTGATATTATAACTATCACCACCACAGGTGATTTATCACCGTCGCGTCCAGTACTCCTTCCTCCCTTCCCGGACTTTCCCCGTGTAGCCATCCCGCCTGTTCATCCTCCCCCTCCCCCTCCCCCACTCACCCCCCCCCCCACTCCTCTTCCTCTTTTTACTGTTACTCTTTGGTTGCCTTCTCTTTGTCCTCATCCTCATTCTGCGCTTCATCTTTGTTCTTATCTTTTACCTCTTCTTATTCCTTATCCTTCTTCTTCCTCCTCTCCTTCTCTTCATATTCCTCTTTCTCGACATTTTCCTACTCCTGTTCCTTCTCTTCCTTCTCCCTTTACTATCTCTCTTCCTTCTTCTTTTTCTTCTTCTTCTTCTTCTTCTTCTTCTCCTCCTTCTTCTTCTTCTTCTCCACATTCTCATTCTCCTTATTTTCCTCCTCCTCTCTCATCCTCCTCCTCCTCCTCCTCCTCTTCCTCCTCCTCCTCCTCCTCCTCCTCCTCCATCTTCTTCTCCTTCTCCTCTCCTCTCCTCTCCTCTCCTCTCCTCTCCCACCTCCCTCCTTCCTTCTCCCTCCTCCCTCCTCCCTCCTCCTCCTCCTCCTCCTCCTCCTCCTCCTCCTCCTCCTCCTCCTCCTCCTCCTCCTCCTCCTCCTCCTCCTCCTCCTCCTCCTCCTCCTCCGTCCTCCTCCCTCCTCCTCCTCCTGTTCCTCCTCCTCCTCTTCCTCCTCCTCCCTCCTCCTGCTCCTCCTCCCTCCTCTTCTTCCCACCTCCCTCCTCTTTCCTTCCTTCTCCCCCCCACCCCTTCAACCCCCTCAACCCCCACCATCTTCTGGAATACTTACCTGGAGGAGCCTATACCCCTCACGTTCAGGTTTTATGGTACCTGAGACCACCTGCCTACCTGATTACATGGCTGCCTTGGATGTTTATTTGTCTTTAAGGGACAGACCTGTTCATTAAGAAATTTTGTAGTTTGTGTGCAGTGCCTCCAGTTCCCCAAGATTTGTCCGCAAGTGTCAGTAATTTGTCCGTCTGGGTGTTATTATCCTCATATATTACCTGTGACGGTTTTGTGTTATTTCCCTTATCCTATCCTTGACGCCCCCACCTCACTCCCTTTCTCTCTCTCTCTCTCTTTCTCTTTCTCTTTCTCTTTCTCTTTCTCTCTCTCTCTCCCTCTCTACCTCTTTCCCCCTCTCTCCCCCTATCTCCCCCTCTCTCCCTCTTTCCCCCTCTCTCCCTCTTTCCCCCTCTCTCCCCCTTTCCCCTTCTCTCCCCCTTTCTCCCTCTTTCCCCCTCTCCCCCTTCTCTCCCTCCCTCTCCATCTCTCCATCTCTCTCTTCGTTTCCCCCTCTACCTGTGATCAAGAGCTCATCACTACCATGTATTGCCCGGTGGCCATTGGTTCATCAGCACGACACGAGGCTGAAGCATCTATTCAGTCTGCAAATATTTTGTTTCTCTTCATGTGTCTCATGATTCACAGCAGCTGTCACCGATCACTCCAGCGGACACAATGCACAAGAGCCCTGTTACTCGGCAGTTGCGGTAGATACAGATCATCAGTTGCAATGTGAACGCACTGTTGGTTGTACTTGCAATGTATTAATTATCTATCTCTTCTAAGACATGATGTACCAGGCGGCATGTTACTCAGCGTCTGCCACGGGCTGATGTCACTCAGCAACCCTCCCGTAGTTTAGACTAGTCACAGTTGGTACCGTTGGTTTAGAAACACTACGGTCGTTGGAGGTCTACCTTGAGGCGCGTGGCCGAGGGGAAGCGGGGTGGGGTAAATATGATAAATGAAGGAAAAGGATAAAGGACCAATTGTGTTGGAGGGGGGGGGGGGGATAAAAAGCAGTGTTTCTAGTCGTAAAGTCGTGGGATGTTATTGGTTGTGACATTCCCTCTTTTTTGGGGCAAATCACTTTAACATATTACGTAATTTGTATTCAGATACGTTAATTACGGTTCTCCCATGCATATTATAGTTATTACAAAAGTAATGTCTTTTAATTACCACATTTATTTAAAAAGTATGACTGGCAGAGTGGTAAGTGCAGGTAGTTTGTGCGTGCAGTATTTATGGCAGTCAGTGTAGCGTGCAGTGTTCCAACGAGCATAGCCGATGTGCCCCCCGCAGGGCCACCGCCACACCACCTTTCATGTGGGCCCCTCCCACCTCCTCCCCCTCCCCTCCACTTCTATCCACAACTCTCACGTACTTTGCTGTTCCACACCTGTTGTGCATTAGCTACAAGGTCCGTAATCACAACGGATCCTGGAGTCGGCTTCATGCCCCCCCCCTCCCCGTCAGACGCTCTCTCTTCCCTTTTCTCTTCATCAAGAGCTTCCAGGTCCCGACATCACAGGCTGTTTTGATATCTCGATATCTTAAGGAGCATGATGTGTTTTGTGTAGTGAGAGTCCTTAGGTAGGGGCTAGCCTTTAGGATTGCTAGGATTGGTAAACCTTCTGTTGGAATAGTGATGATAGGGTTGAGTTAAGGGTTGGACGCAGTTCTAGATGGCGTCTACGATGAGTTAGCTGGGCGTCTTTGTGTCGTGTAGGTTACGTTTAGTGTGGGAATATTATGGTTGGTGAGGCAGAGAGCCCCGAGCAGCGGAGGCACCCCGTCGTGTTTGGTTTACGGGGCCGACCCCACTGCCATAAACTGGTCGGCCATGATTAGCGCAGCGGGGACCAGCTACGGGCTAAAAGTTGAATGATCTGCGAGGTCATTGGTGCCTCTGTCAGCTGACCACAGCCCTCATACCCCAGCCCTCATGCCCCAGCCCTCATGCCCCAGCCCTCATACCCCAGCCCTCATGCCCCAGCCCTCATGCCCAGGCCAACCGACACGCCCTTCCTCGGCACATGTATTGTACACAGACAAAGTCAATGTCGCTCAACGATTCGACGTTCGCATTCATCTGTCACCATACCAACACTCAGGGAAAGACCCAGAACCATTGCTATAATGCCATCACTGAAGGGGGGACATACCCGACGCTGAGGCCGTAACACGCACGTTTTATGACGAAGGACGAAGCCCATACCCGAGAACACCTGTTATAGACATATATTTCGAAGGACGCAAACTGTCGCCTCACAGGGCACAGAGGAGCCGCAAGTGTCGCGCTTGGAGATCCTACTTGACCACAACCATCACGTACTGAACCACAACCGTCGCACTTGTAGGCCAAAGCTAACCGCAGCCGTCACACTCTCGTCTGACTTATCTCGTGTAACGCCATGCACTACGGTAATTCCTTGCCCTCTGGAATTGGCTATAAAAATGCGAGTAAACACACGTAAGAACAGGCGTTAATCATTACATAATTATGTATTCGAGTTTCAGCAGTTGGGAGTATCGTTAAACAGTGTAAAATGGCCATTACACAACATGTCAGTCAGAGCGAGCGGCCCGGACAGGAAAACTAATTCTCGCGTCACTGTGACCGCCGGCGAGCCCACCCTCGTTAGTGCCGGCCAGCATGTATGTCTGCGTGTCTTTTTGTCTTGTCTGTCGGTCTCTCCCTGTGTCCATCCGCTTGTCAAGCAGCTGTCTGATGCGGACATGCGATGTATGATCTAGGGCGCCGAAGCTGCTCGCTGATGTTTGGATATTACAGCATTTTGTCCGCCGGGCCGACCTTGAGACACCCGTCTCATTTTAGTGCAAGCTTTCATTCCTTGGATTTTTTTTCAATGAATGTCTTATCTCTGTCGACTCATGTAGATCACGTAAATGTTGCGTTATATCTGGCGCAGTTATGTCCCGCCACACTCGCCAAGAAATAATCATTGAGTTTAAGAGCAATAAAATCTTCATCATCTTTTTGTCCAAGGGAAGTGACGACATTTCTTTGTCTCAATCAGAGAAGATTAAAGACATAAGCAGTGATGAAAGAATGACTCGAACTCACCACGGTTGACAAGCTCCGGTGGTGCTGTTGGCGAGACAACCCCAAAGTCCTTGGCTATTCACGAATCCCATGATCCTCTCCCTTCTCCTCCTCCTTCCGCTTCGCCATCTTCCTTGCCCCCCCCCCTTCCCGGCCCCTCTCCTTTGAAATCTCTTCCCTCATATTCTCTCCCTCACACCCACTCTTCCGCCGTCCTCCTCCGTCCAGCAGCAGCCAATTGACCATGGACTATACAGCCGAAGAGCATCATAGTCTGACCTGGCAGCTGTTAACTGAGCTGACATAATCGCGATGGCTGTAGGGAAGCTCGGTCCGTTGACGTGTTTGAAATATTGGCGTTATCATGCGGAATGCCTGGCGAGGCCGCCCACACCCCACCCACCCACCAGGGAGCGTTGAGGAGGGGGGTCACTCGAGGGACCCCGGGATGAGATGGGCTGGAAGGATCGTGGCATTGATGCTGCAAGTTTTGCGGTCGTGACGGTTATGTCCAGCAGGTTGTGGCGTGCGAGGGTAGTTGGGAACAATGCATGACGAGCGTGGCGGGTGTTAGGCGTGATTGCGAGCGTGAGTGATCTGCATATTAGGAGCGGAAGTGTCATGTCGCTGAACCGCAGACCCCGCCCCGCTTCACGCACGCCTCGCTGCCTCTCCTACCCCGCTTCCCCTCCCCTCAACTCTCTAGCACCTCACCCTCTCCCCCTGTCTCTTTCCCCTCTCACTCTCCCCCCTCTCCCTCTTCCCCGTCCCTGTGCCTCTTCTTCATCCCCTCCCAATGCCTCTTCCGCACCCCCTTCCCTTAATCTTAACCCATCTTTTCCCCTCCCTCTACCCTTCTTCCTCCTCACCTCCTTCTTCCACCAACCCTACTTTCATTGTCCCTCGGGTTTTTTTTTTCCTTTTTTCACGTACGGACTTCCCATTTTTATAGTTCTTTCTTCTCCTCTCCAATCTTTGTTCTTTTCACCACGCTCAGTTGTCATATTTTCTCGAGCGTTACGTGCCTTTTTTATATCATTCCCTTTGCTTCCATGTTACCCAGAGTTGCTTCTTTCTTTCGACGTCCTCTTGTGATCAGAACCTTCCCATCCCTTTGTCAGTCCCCCTTCCCCCATCCCACCCCCATCCCATCCCACCTAGAGGAGGTTATTATTGTTCGACTGTGATACAGCTACCACGTGCCTTGTTCCTCTCATCTCCCCCCCCCCCTCTCCCTCCGTTTGCGCATCTCGTGCCCATGTTGGTCTAATGTTCTCACGGTCGACAAACGTTTAGTGAAGGATACTTGACATTCGTGTGCGTGTGTGTGTGTGTGTGTGTGTGTGTGTGTGTGTGTGTGTGTGTGTGTGTGTGTGTGTGTGTGTGTGTGTGTGTGTGTGTGTGTGTGTGTGTGTGTGTGTGTGTGTGTGTGTGTGTGTGTGTGTGTGTGTGTGTGTGTGTGTGTGTGTGTGTGTGTGTGTGTGTGTGTGTGCGCGTGTATGGTAGCCAGCCCATCCCTGGCATAGATCCTACCTGGAGAGAGATGAGGGGAGGAGAGGGAATGGGATGATGCCCAGTACTGCGCTGGAACTAAAACGAAAATAACAACAGCGAGGTGTCGGGTGATGGGAGTGTTCTCCTTTATTCGTTCATGTCTATTTCCTTTTTTAGAATGTTTTGTTTTTATGCGTTTGTCTTCTTTCTCACGTGATGTGTCTTTTTTTTCTTCTTCTCTTCTCTCTCTAGCATTCTCCCTCATTAAGTGTGTGTTGCTACCACTTGTCGACCGTACAAAAAAGAGGAATAAAAGTGTCTTCACGCATCAGTCTAAGTGGCGGCCCTCTTTGTAGGAAATAGGTGGAGCATTATTTAATAAACTAACTTACCAGCGAAAGACAAAGAAAAAAAAAGACATGACGTATCCTCCTTGCAATGTACATAGCATTTAGAGTTGATGTTAGTATTGTACAAGTGAACGGTATATTTAGAGCGTTTCACACAAGCCTTGAGGAAAGACGGTGTTGTGGAACTGTGAAGTCAAGGCGGAGGGGGAAAGAGAGAGAAGGAGAGGGGGAGGGGGAGGGAGAGGGACGGAGGGAGAGAGGGAGAGGGACGGAGGGAGAAAGACCGAGAAAGAGAAAGGGACGGAGGAAGAAAGACCGAGAAAGAGGGAGGGTCGAGGGGCGGATGGGGGAGGTGGGGGGCTGGATCAGTTACACGTGAACGGTGTTGTGATGGCGGACCATTCTAATGCCACACTCTTCCCATTTGGTCCTTACACACTCGACTATTGGGGCTCAGCACTTTTCCTCGCCCTCTCTCCCCCTCACCCCCACCCCATCCTCCTCTGTCTCTTCACAGTCTTTTCGAAGTCGCCCCCCCCCCCCCCCCGCACACACACTGATCCCTTCACACTCCTATCTTCTCACACTCCGTTTTTATTTACTTCCCTAGGACTGCAGTTATTGCGTGGACTTCACTCCCTGATTCCCATATTAAACTCACTCGCATACTAATTCCTTTACACTCCTCACTGATCCTCTTACATCTTCATCCTCATAAACTCATTGATTGGTCTCACTCATCCGGCCGCAGCTTGCAGTCTCACTGTTGCTGTCGACATCTGAAGCTATTTTTACGCACGTGACGAATAAACCGCTGCCTGTAAATACGTCTGATGTGTCAAAGCGGAAAGCATCGACGACAACTACATAAAAGATGTTAAAAAGGGAAAGATCAGGCAAGCGATTATGACGTCAGTATTCGATCAAGCCTACATCTCTTCTGTAGTTTTGTAGTTTAACCGTTAAGTATCGCTGTACCCTTTAACGAATTCCACAGTCCCTTCTCCCACCCCTCCCCCCTCGGCCTCCCTCTTCTCTCTTCCTCTTTCAGCCTCATATATCCTCCCCTAGGAACCTCACACTCTCATAATGCCCCGGGAGTCTCCGTTCACAGCGAAGCTCGTCCGCAAGCTCTAACATCTGGACCTCATCCTCACAGATAATATGATAAGGAGCAACATACGAAAATCATCAGTAGAAAACGGTATTTGAAACCTCTAGGAAATATCGCTGAAAAATGTCGATCTTCTTAACAATATGAAACGCCTCGACATGACTTTATTGAAAAAGTAAGCATGCCTCCATATTTCACGAGTGCAGATTGCATGCATATATATTTGCTTGTCAACGGATAGACGGGCGTGGTAAATGTAACGTATGGTATACTTGTTTTATATGGGTAATGCGTAGCATCCTTTGTATGTGTATATGTTTACGCGCATGTAATGCAGAGCATATTTCCATGCAGACACCTTTTTGCTTACACCAAGCTAGTGTTGTATATATTAAAGTACTGGCTCTTGTAATGTTGTGTGGTTATTTAACGGGTGTTCCCAGGAGCTGCGGGTAGGGATCGGATACTGTCGCGCAGAGATCCGTCCCAGAGAGGGTATGGCTGACGACCTAGTTGACGTTACCTACAACGATTTTAATTACACTTTTTTCTAACCTTTTAGTCGCTGGATATAGCTGAGGCTATTAGGCCTGTGTCATGCACCCGCTGCTCGGAGGCAAAGCTCTGCACGTGACTGTTTAGTTCGTAGGTGCGTCCAGGATCAACATTAAAGTTAAATGAAGCTCACAAGTGGGTGAAGTCAACGCGGAGTTGCGCGGCGGGCATGGTGGGGGGGCGGGGAGGTGGGCACCCCGCTGTGCTCTGTACTTATTGCCTTGTTCCTCTTACCCACCTCGCCTCGGGACCAACTCGGACCTCCTCTAACAAAGCTTTAACTTCCAAGTGTTACCCAAGTTTTTCTTTTTAAGTTTTTAGCTTTATCCAGATGGCCACTTGGAATGAGCTCGGTAACATCGCCAGTTCTAGAAGTCCGCGAGGGAGGCACAGAAGTCCAGTGATAAACCAAGGAGAGGCAGAGCGAAAGAGAGGAAGGCTGGGAGAAAAGGAGGGAGGAGGCAGGGCCAGGGTGGGAGGTTGGGGAGGAGGGGAGTGGGGTCGATGGGGAGGGTCTCGGGGCGTCTAGGCATGTGAGAAAGGGGGGGGGGGGAAGGCATAGACAGGCATATGGGTGTTGTGGGTATAGGGGACAGGCGAGTAGGAGAAGGAGAAGGAAGAAGGGGATGCTGGGAGGTGCGAGGGGAGGGGAGGGGAGGGAAGGGGGGGGAGGAGGGGATGGCTTACATAGGCTGCGGCTAATGATAGTGACGAGAGGTTTGTGGTGATGAAAGCCGTGTTGGGCTCAGTGACTGTTGACCGACCAAGCACGCAAGGGATCTGTTGCAGCGAGGAGTGTAGACGGAGGAAGTGAGGCCGGAAGACTCTCGGGCCGACTATGTGAAGGCCAGATTGAGTCCCGTCGCGCTTATATGGGGTGAAATGTGCAAAGACACGAGATGCAAAGCCGCCGCTTATCCTCCCTGTTTCGGGACTCCTTATTTCTCGTGCCTGTTTTCGCTTCTTTGTTTTCTTCGTCTTTATAATGTAGGGTTGTAGTTGATTGCTGTGGGTAGCTTTTTTCTCCCTCCCCTGGAGAATGATAAATTTCATAATTGCAGTGAAGAACCCGGCGGATAATCGTGGGTCATCGCTGAAGTTAAGGCTAATACTTTGATGTCCTAAAAGGATGTGCCCTCATAGGGAGAAAGGAGGAAAGGGGGGGTAGAGGGGAGGGGGGAGGGGGGAGGGAGGAGGGAGGAAGGGAGGGAGTGAGGAAAAGGGGGAGGGGAGGGGGGAGAGAGGGATGAAAAGGGGGAGGGGAGGGGGGAGAGAGGGATGAAAAGGGGGAGGGGAGGGGGAGAGAGAGGGATGAAAAGGGGGAGGGAGGGAAGGAGGGGCGGGGGAAAGGAGGAAAAGGGGGAGGGAAGTCAGAGGTCGTGAGGGGAGGGAAGTCTGATTACTCTTCCACGAAGGTTGATTGTGAAAGAGCCGCTGATGGCCGTGATGAGTGGAGCGTGTTCGTTGAATTTATGCATCGAGAAAGGATGTTGCAGGGTGTGAGAGGGCTTGTTGGTACGCAGGAAGACAATGCTGAGGGTTATGGCCTTTAATTGATAGTAGACGTGTGATGGTTATGCTGTTGGGATGAGTCTTAGGTCGTATAATAGTAAACACGAAGTTTTATAGTTCCATAGATGAGATACCTTAGAGGGTTGTATTGTACCACAAAGGAACCCGTCCATTTTGTTGTACTTATGCATAGATATGAATTGCAGCAAATGTTTAGCCATTGACCGTAACCTCCGAGGGATCCACGAATCCGAAGTCCGAAGTGGTGTGAACACTTTTAAGTGGTGTAGATTTTCCGAATGAGCAACACTGTGATTAATGTTTTGATTAATATCCAGGTGAGATTTGATCACTCTTGGGCGTGGGCGATTTTATTAGCAGATGGCGAGGGAAGGCTGGGTGACGGATGCCGGCGTAACACATCCTCTCACCATGTCGCCTGGGCAACGGGGCAAGGCAAGGACAGGAGGGAGAACACGAAGAAGAAAACAATGGGATAAAAGGGAATGGATAGAAAATCAGAAATGTTAGGCCTGTCGTTAAAAAAAGATGCTTATGGTGTCCCTTGACATACGTTGCTGGTCCAAGGCGAGTGGGTGGATGTGTGGGAGTCGGGAGGGTCGGGAGGGGCAGCGCTGGGTCCCTTACAGCGTGCGTAAACATGATCGTTTGGAGGTTATGGGCTCTAGCATGTGGCTGAGTTGGTGGCAGAGTTAATTAAGAGGTCGTTTGTTGTGGGATATTTGTGTAGCCTCGTGTGATCCCGCCATGTTCCAGGGTGTTGTGAGCTCGTCGAGACAACATGGCGCTACACTTCACCACGGTGTACTCGCTTCCAGCCGGAGATGCTAAGCGTGATACTGCAAAACGCTCTGCAATTTCATGATTATCTCGAGTCGGGTAAACCCGCATCAACCTTTGTTCTTGCTCACGGTTACGAGCGGCGGTAACTCAGCTTCTAGAAGGATCATTATCTCTCTTCTAAATACTAGTTTGTAGTAAGTGTCACTCGGTAATGAGCTGGAGATGTGTTGCTGATGCTGGTGCTGATGACGGTGCTGTTTCTTACGGCTGATAGCTTCCTCCAATTTTCTCCTTCTCAGCTCGCCCTCCGTTTGTGTTTTTTGTTGTTGTTGTTGTTGTCCCCCCCCTCACTCTCCATCTTGCTCTTAGCCCAATGTGGCACTGGGAGCAGTAAAACGAAGCTTGGCAGGACTTGGCAGGGAAGGCCTCACATCGCCAGACGCGTCGTTGACAAGGCTTCGGGACCGAGACTGTTATCAGCATGTGTCGTCTTGCGCTGGCCTGGTCTAGGCGGGTCCCACGCTACCTGCACTCAGTTGGCATGGCCCTCTTCTACCCGCCGTGGCCCTCCACCCGGCGTCGCCTCCCCGCTCCCATGTCGAGCTCCCTTCCGCGTCACTCCGACGGCCCGGGACCCGCTTCAAGTTTACACATTATGATGATTTACTTGCTGGCTGCTGTGGCAGCTATGTCAGGTTGATCCAGTTTGTAGAACATCACAACTGTCATGAGGATCGCCCTCTTCACGAGTAAAAATTATCAACACAGTAAAAGTGTGCGAGGCGACGCTGACAGAGCCAGAGTGGCCGGGGGAATGTGCATGATGGCTGAGCAAGTGAGAGTGATCATAACGACTGTCATGTCAAGGAGAGGACGGCGGGAGAGGTCGCGTTGTCAGGATGATTGTCATTGTAGGGTGTGGGTCGAGTGGATAGCCACGGCAACGGTGTCAGTAAGAGAGATCATAGGGCAAGAGAGACAGCAGTGTCAGCACGCGATGAGGTTAGTTGGTCCTGTCAGAGGGAGTGCGGTGTCGACAGGCAGAGCCGTTGTTGGAAGATGGGAGGATGGTGGCAGCAGTGAGGTCGTGGATTCAGGATGGAAGGGAGGGAGGTGGCCGAGGGGGCGTGGTGTGCGAATGAGGGCGGTGAGGGTAGGCTGGTAGTGCGAGGGGAGCAGGCTGCAGGTGATGACATCATGAGCGTGCCCGGGACCCAGTTATGGCACTTACTCTGTCACGGCACTTGTCACGTCATTGTGGCTGGTGGCACCTCGGCTCTGCACGGGCTGTCATGTCACCCAGCTATCTTGACAGCCACTGCTGCTGTCTCGTTTGTTTAGTCGCGGACGAGTGATGTGACAGGGGGGGCTGGCGTCTCGGGACGTGTCTCTTCGCCCGCTAAAACATTTTGTGCCTCCCGGGACCACCTGCTTGGGGAACTACATATGCAGCTCCAAGGACCACCTGCTTGGGGAAATGCAAGGACTGCATGGGGCGCTGCAAGCACATCCATCCTGGTCAGCCGTTGCGCCATGGAAATATCTCATACCGTGGATAAGGGATGCAAGACGTTTTATATAGCTTTTTATATGGTATGATTATGATCGCCTTCAAGAGTTAAGGCAATAAAAACGCCAACCGCGGCATTAAAAGATTTATTTGATAATCCCATCGAACTCTGACACCAGAGAGAGATTTTGAAATGTGTATAGGGTCGCGAAGAGGGGTTCACGGTAGAAAGAGTGGTTAGAGTGAGGGTTGGGTCAAAGGTCAATCATAAGAAGTGGAAATAATGGGAGAAAAAAGGATAGTTGGATGAGGATGGAGGCTAGAATAAAGAGAGAGAGGAGGACAGAGGAAGGAGGGAGGGAGGGTCAGGGTTGGGGTGGGAGTGACGCCATGGTAAGTTCGTGTCGTCGGGTTGATCAAGC
>BOPN01002706.1:120000-132500 GCA_017312705.2 Penaeus japonicus | reverse complement strand
ACACCGTACTGCACTAAGGGCACACGATGTTGACACTGACTCCTCTACTCACTTGGTGAGATCTGCAGACAGTGACATACTTGTGTCTAGTGGGCAAAATGACTGCGGTGGCTGGTGGTGACTAGCCCCGTGATGTGTGTCATGGCGCGGAAAATCTAATGAGGGAAAAGGGGGGAAAGATATAATGACAAGTGAAACGCAGCCCTATTTTTAAAAAGTCTGTTCTGACATCTTTTATTCTTTCACGATTTTTTTCTCCTCACTTTTTGCTTGGTAGTCCCACATTTATCCGCCATATTCCCTTATAAGTCATCTTTTTTTTATCTCCTTCTATTATCAATTGTAATACTTCAGCCTCGCCTTCCTCGCTCCCCCTTCTCCGTGTCCCTTTCTCGACCCTTCTCTAAGTTGCCTCAGCCACGTCTCTCTCCCACATTCTGTCTCGCCTAGACTTTCTCCCCTCTCCCTCCCCCCCTCTACGGTCTCCCCGCTGCTTTCCCCTCTTCCCCCCTCCTCTCCTCCCCCCGTTCGTCTCCCCTCAAAGGCCTGCGTCACTCGTGCCTTGGCCCTCTCCCCTTCCAAGATTCCATTTAATATCAGTATCATTATCATTTATCAGGGTGGCAGTAGCGGCGAGTCTGTCTGTCTATCCCACTATGCGAGGCCGTCTGGGCCTCTCGTTGTCGGCCTTCAAATTGTAGTACTTTTGTCGTTTCGGTTATTCTGGCTCGGCTACAGCTGCTGTTGCTGTGTTGGTTTTGCGCCGTCATTCCAAACGCCGGTCGTTGCCGATGGACTCTTGGTACTGTTTGCTGCTGGAACTTTTCGCCTTTCCACTCCGGTCGTTCAACCATGAAGGCGGAACTCTTGTTCCAGCATTACTGACGTGGCAGTCGCGGAAGGTGATCGGCTAAGCCGCCCTCCCGTGGTTGCGTCTGCCGCTGCCTGTCCTTCCTTAGTAACTGAGCAAAGACGGGAAGCCGATACCAGGAACTGCGCATGATCTGACCTAGATCGGATCCTCCGTGGCGATCATAGCCAGTGACGGGTCATAGACAGAGCATTCAAAAATAAACCGTAATAGGAAGACACGGATTCAGATGTTCAAACAGGAAAGACCGATAGAAGAGCATAACTGAATTAAGGGTTTTAGGGAGAGAAATAGAGATGAATGATCAGACGCATAGCACAAAGGGAGAAAGAGAGATAGAGATAGAGAGAGAGAGAGAGAGAGAGAGAGAGAGAGAGAGAGAGAGAGAGAGAGAGAGAGAGAGAGAGAGAGAGAGAGAGCCAGGAAGGGTGAGTGGTTCGCAAGCTCAGATACCTAATTGGTGTTTACTCAACTTAGAAGCGAGTAAACTAATATATCATTCCTAGATGCAAGCAAAAATGGCAAACGAGAAGAATTGCATCGTGATAAAGTTATTTGGCATGTCATCCCGGCGCTGTTTATTTGTATTCGGCTATTTAAACAATCGACGCTTTAAAAGATTCTGATTAGAATTTATGGCGTGATAAGATGGGTTTGTTCGTGTGATGCTGGGAAGGAGGGGGAGGGAGGGGGAGGGAGGGTGGTGTTTGCTGAGCGTGTGTTGTTGCAGAGCATTTTCTGGGGATGTGCTATAAGAGAACAAGAGTTGAACACGAGATAAGGGCGAAAAGTGTGAGGATGCATTCAGACAGAGTAGATTCAAAGGGTGTTGTGTTCGGGGCAGATTCTCGGAATGTGTTGTGAAGGATGTGATTCAGGGATGTGCTGTGGGGGAGGGAGATATTTGCGACCAAGGTTAGGTTAGTGTTTTTGTAAGGATGGGAATCGAGAGGGAACATGTACTGAGGATTTGTTGCGAAGAAGATCTAAAGTTGTAATCCGATGCTAAGTGCCTTTTTGAAAGGGTAGGTTTTAATGCACTGGAAAGGTTATACTGATAGCTCTCTTATTGGATGTAATGTTATTGTTGCTTCATCGTTTGTGTTTGGGTATGATTTATTGATTTGATGATTTATTTGTGTCAGGATTGTTGATACTGCCGCCGTGAGAAAACACGTACTTGCATGTTCTGAAGAAGCAGAATACAAAGTTGCACTTTAAGGAAATAAGAGTGAGGATGTAAACTGACTGACCAATTCGAGAATGTTTACTAAAGCAGCAAGGGTGAGCATGTATTACGGGAGTAGGAGAGAGGTTGAAAGGACGGGGGAGTATTGAGTGCAACAAGAACAATAGTGTTGATGCGAATGAGAACATTAAGAGACGCATCAGAACAGGTGTAGCTGGAGGATCGTGCCGGTAGCAAGCACTGAGACGGCCGGTGGTATCTACTTCTGAGAGGCGGATAAATAAACATGATGTTTACAACTGGTTTATGAATGGACGAGTCAGAGTTGGAGTGGGTTATGGACGGGCTTTAAGAGATACTTAATGGGTTTGTGTTCAAAGCAGGAGGGGGCGACATGTTAAGTGTGTGCTTGCATTCCCTAATTGTGTTTATGTGGCTGGGTCTCCGCCTTCGCACTTTACCGGGCAACGGGAGCGCCTGTAAGGCAGGATCCAGGGAGGGCCCGGAGGATGTTTTAGAGCCGCGGAGGGCACGCTCAGGGAGGAATTTATGGCGTGTTCTTAAGGGCGTTTAAGACACGATCTCGAGGGTGTGTATGCATTAGCTGGAGGGCGTGTGAGGTACTTGTATGTGCTTGTAAGTCTGTTGTGAAGGGTGTTTAGGGCTTGGTCTCAAGTGTTGGCTTCATTCGTCTCGCTGAAGGAGCCAGCCGCCTCGCGCTCATCACCCTTGGTACCGCCGAGACCATCACACTCTGAAGGGCTGTTGGCTACAACGACTGACAGAGGCACTTGGAACAAGAACAATGAACCGCTGACGGCCGGCTGACACCTCCCTGACAGTCGCTGGTCAAAACAGTGAGGGGGGAGGGGAGCGGAGGCCACCTGAGCTTTACCGCAGCTGTCTGGTCAAGGCCGCCACCTAGCCTCTCATGAATAAAGTCTCGACTTAAAGAAGTTCTAGATCTGATATGATGGAAATTAGCTCCAAGTCCCCAGTTTCATGTTCTTTTCAGCAGCGTTGAACAGGCGGCCCGAGAGATTATCCCTTCTGTACCAGACATCAGTGTGTCAGTGGTTAGTGGAGCAAGTGTCGCCCATGGAGGTCGGGGTCGTGTGTTATCACACCTCTCAGCGGCCGACGTTAACAGGAATTTCTGCCATGGATCATGTAGTATCATGACGTGAAGAGGGAGGGATGTGGCATTTGGCATGTGACGCCTTGTATTACACGGACGGGTATGGCGGGGCACTGATACGCTGCTGCCACTCCGCATGTCCTGGTGAAGATGTTCCAAAGGCGACAGGCATCTTGGGTGTCAGCGTGTTCGTATGGCCACATTTAGCTTGGCATTAGATGCCTGTGAAACAACATTACGCTGAAATTTTACCTCTCTTAAAAACACCATCTTACTTCTCATTTCCTCTTACGACTGCGCACTGCGCACTGCATACTTCCTTCATGGCCAGGAAGTAACCTATTTGTTGCAACTTTCCTAGTATTGCAAAGGGTTATGCCTTTCTTAGGATTTAAAAAAAACGGATGTTTTAAGTCCATCTTCGTACGTGTATTCTTCCATAGCCATAGATGCTAAAATAATACATCGAGAGATGAGAGATATATTGCTTTACGCGTTCGAATTAGTCCCGCAGTCATACGGGCTTGAAGTGTTGAAGGTTGTGACAGCTCTTGGACCACCTCTGATCTGTATGCAGCAGCCGCCGGGGCTCAACCCTCCCCTGCCGTTTCCGCACTTACGACCGATTAAATCCTTGTATTGCGGGGAATTTTCTACGAATAGTGCGTGTGTGTGATCCTCGCTATAAATCATAATGACGGGAGTTAGCGCGGTTAAGAAGGTTAATAGCAGTGATGTCGGTACAGGGTGCGACGTCCCCTAAGTTATATTTTTATCTTGCTCCAACCATGGACTCGTTGGACTGGGAGGGAGACAAGGTGAAGGGAGGGGGAGGGAGAATGGTTGAGGGGGAGTGGGGTGGGGGGCGAGGGGAGTAAGGAACGAACCGTGTAAGTAGAAAATCGCGACATTTTCACGTGCCAGCTACGGTAATTAATTCTGTGACGACCAGACGATTGTTGATTAACTCACGTGGAATGTAGGTAATTCGCTACCTCTTTTTTCAGCCTCACTCCAAACCAAAAGGAAATTTTTGTTGAATGCGTAGTTGTTGTGGATGAAGCGAGCCCCCGTGATGGCGACACGGCCCTGTGATTTATGTCTAGCGCCGCCTGCTGGACAAACGATGGATTTGATAATAGTGGTCATAGCAGTTTGTCGGGAGCAGGGAGTGGGCACAGGGAGTGGGGTTTAGTCAGAGGCGGCCGCGTAGATGGATGTAGAGCGATGAAAACATACAGGGAACGAAATTTTGATAACATTGTTTCATCCTTTTTTTATGGGATGTGTGGAATCGCATTGATTTAGTGAAGTAAGGTGAAGCAATGATAAAGAATGAATAGGACGGAGTCACGAACAAAGTGGACGCGTGAAATAAGTGGAGAACAAGTGGCGTTGCAGCTGGCGAGGACCTCGGCACCAGCACAACATAGTTAGGGCCAGCACCCATCAGCCGTGCAACCCGACCCCACCGGATCTTGCTGTGCAATCAAGCCGCGTTGCAAAGAGGTCCTCTCGTCGTTATCAAGTGCGCATGAGAGATATTTATAGTGTGGAAGAGAATGATCGGGAGACTGTTCAGAATGGGCCGTGCAGTTTGCGTGGCCCACACTCAGACTGGCACATGTGGCAAGGGTGCTCAAGGTGCATTGCATGAACTAACGTGCAAAAGGAGAACACACAACTCAAACACATGTATGCCTCTATGTATGTATGTATGCCTGTATGTATGTATGTTTGTCTCCGTCAGTCAGGAAGGCAATCTCTCTCTCTCTCTCTCTCTCTCTCTCTCTCTCTCTTTCTGTCTGTCTGCTTTGTCTCTCTTTCTCTATTTTTCATCTCTTTTTCTATCTTTCTTACTCTCTCTCTCTTTCTCTGTCTCTATTTCTCTCTTTCCTGTCTCTCTTTATCTCTTTCACTCTGTTTTTGTCTCTTTTTCTCTCCTTTCAATCAATTTCTTTCATTCTCTGTCCCTCTTTTTCCCTCCCTCTCCCTTCCCTTCCCTCCCTTCCTCTCCTTCCCCTCCCTCCCTCTCCCTTCCCCTCCCTCTCTCTCTCTCTCTCTCTCTCTCTCTGACACACTCACTCACTCACTCACTCACTCACTCACTCACTCACACGAAGATACACGTGACACTTACGCGCGCGCATACACAATCATCCACCTATATATAATGTTTGTGTACAGGTAAGGATTGATATATAGTAAATTCATAGTATATTTCATGCACACAAACCTATGAATACCGGTTCCCGTATTGGTGTGTCCGACGTTTAAATTTAGCCGCGCAGATGACAGAGGCGCGAGATGAGCAAGCCATGAATTAGGCCGGGAATCCTTTGCAAGACGTGCACGAGGGCCGAGGACGAGACAGGTCATAGGAGGGCAAAATAACCATGTGGTCGGCAGGCTCCGGTAACAGGCTCAGCACTCGCCATCTGTCATGCTGCATCTGTCGCCTCTCGTGCCGCTCAAATATGATATCACATTCACTTGATGCTCAGATTTTGGTGCGTGATGAATGAGCGCCGTGTATCATGCACTTCAGCTTGGAGGGGGGGTGACAACGCCTACTATGTCATGCAGACTCCATTAGCGGCAGACAACTTCCCCTTGCCGCACCGCCGCCACCACCACGACCACCTCTGCTGCGGCCTCTGCCATTCTCTCTGCCTCCTCCTTCCCCTATTGCAGACAGGCAGGCAGGATGAGGATGCAGGCGTGGCTCGCTTATCGCAAAAGTACATTCATTTTCGCCTCTGATGAATCGCACCGGGTTCTATGTTTTCACTATGAAAAGTCATGCCCAAGAAATGCGAGGTTTAAGCGGCCAAGGTCTGGATGCAATAGCTCAGCTGTGATGTGTGTGTAAAGCAAATAAAGCGAGTGTAAGACGAACGGAATATGAAATTGTATCCTTTTCACAGTGTTGGGCAAGAATCTCTCAACGTAAGATCATCCTAGTCGATCCTTGATACCATTAACTAGTGTTATCTAGTGTCAATACGCCCAGACATTTTAGTGAATGATGCGCCTCGCTCGGGGCACGTCCGGGGCCACCGGCACCCCGCGAGGAAGCCCTCGCTGCCCCTCTCTCGCCCCTTCCTTTTCCTTCATTTGGGTGATGATGATGCTACAGCTCTGGTGTAGGCATGGGAGTGCATGAAGCCTTGTCATATTCCCTGCCGAGCGGGAAGGAAAGTGAGTTTGCGGCGCAGCGGAGGCAGGCGCTGGCGAGGCAGGATATCATGGCGAGTCGTTAATGGGGGTCAGGATGAGAGCCACTTACGAACCTCCTCGGAGGTGAGTTATGTGCTTGAAGATGAGCCTCTCGTAAGTACTACACAACTTCTCAAAATAACTGCCGGGCCATAAATCAAGTTTGGGCAATTACAACACTATTGCCTCAGTAAACAGCGGCCCCGGTGGCCGTACAGATCGTCATTGTCTTTCTAAAACGCGGCTTCCGCCCATCACCACCCACAACGATGGCTCTCACACGCCTTCCGGCCCGCCCTTCGCCTGCGTCCACACTGGCACTCCTCACGGCCTCTCACCTTGGCCGCCCACCCGTATGCTGCTCGCACATGGGCGCAGTGGGCTCGCGGATTCTCTCCATTCACCTTCGTCATTACCATGTCATTGTCTTTGTCAACATCAACATCCCCATCACCCGGTACTCTTACTAAGACTACTGTACAGCAGATACTTCTATTACTAATACTACTAGCCATCACTCTGCTATCGGGATAGGTGTTTCATAGATGATGTTAAAAAAAAAACGGAAAATAATATATGTACATTACATATAGGAGTTGTGCCCACGAACTGCATATTATTTTTTGCTCAAATTATTTGGACATTTTGGCTCATAGAGATGCTACCTCGAGCTCTTGAGATGAGCGAAACCTGCCATGTATTTTACTGCCGAAGTGAAGAGCTTGAGTCTCTTTAAACTCTTATCGAGCGAATATGTATATAATATATTTCCTTCTGCGGTACACATAGGTGGGAGACGTGCGAGGATAGGGCCCTCTCGTGTGAATGCGGGATAGATAAGTAGTCCATTTCATCATCAGTGTTTGAGAGCTGAATGAGAATGTTGTTTATTGAGTGAAATTGCTGTTGTTTTCGTTGTTGTTCATGTTGTTGTTCATGTTGAGAGGCGAGTGCAGAGCCTTGTCTCGGTGAGCGGGCCCGAGTGATCGCGGAGGTTTGTGCTGCATATCTTGTAAATAACAACGTCATCAAGTTGGCACTCTGGCACCTCCTTCTTGGCACTCCCAGCACCCCAGCTGCCGTCGCTCCAACCCTTTATAACTATTTAGTGCCATCGTATATTATAAATACTGATTATCACCATCCTCGCCGCATCGTAACATTACTCATGCCACGACCATTCTCTCTCTCACTCTCTCTCTCTCTCTCTCTCTCTCTCTCTCTCTCTCTCTCTCTCTCTCTCTCTCTCTCTCTCTCTCTCTCTCTCTCTCTCTCTCTCTCTCTCTCTCTCTCGCTCTCTATTTCTCTTTCTTTCTCCTCTCATCTCCTTTTCTTCTCCCTCTCCCTTTCCCTTCATCTCCCTCCTTCCTCCCCCCCCTCCTCCCTTCCTACCCTTCATCTCCCCGCTTCCTCACTTCCTCTCTCTCTCTCTCTCTCTCTCTCTCTCTCTCTCTCTCTCTCTCTCTCTCTCTCTCTCTCTCTCTCTCTCTCTCTCTCTCTCTCTCTCCCTCTCCCTCTCCCTCTCCCTCTCCCTCTCCCTCTCCCTCTCCCTCTCCTACATCCTCTCCCCCCCTCTATGTCTCATTTTCCTCGTACCCCTTCTCTTTCGCTCATTTTCCCTCCCTCCCTCTCTCTCTCTCTCTCTCTCTCTCTCTCTCTCTCTCTCTCTCTCTCTCTCTCTCTCTCTCTCTCTCTCTCTCTCTCTCTCTCTCTCTCTCTCTCTCCTCCCCCTCCCTCCCTCCCCCCCCCCTCCCTCCCTCCTCCCTCCCTCCTCCCTTCTCTCTCTCCTCCTCACTCTCTCTTTCTCTCTCTCTCTCTTTCTCCCTCTTCTCTCCCTTCTTCACTCTCCCTCTCTTTCACCCCCATTCCTCCCTCTCCCATTCTTTCTTTTTGCGCCTCTACTCTCTCCCTCTCCTACATCCTCTTACCCCCCCTCTTCTATGTCTCATTTTCCCTCACCCCCCACCTCTCTCTCTCCCTCCCTCTCTCTCCCTCTCCCCCCTCTCTCCCTCTCTCTCCCTCTCCCCCTCCCCTCTCTCTCTCTCTCTCTCCTCTTCCTCTTCCTCTTCCTCTCTCTTCCTCTCTGCCTTCCTCTCTCTCTCTCTCTCTCTCTCTCTCTCTCTCTCTCTCTCTCTCTCTCTCTCTCTCTCTCTCTCTCTCTCTCTCTCTCTCTCTCTCTCTCTCTCTTTCTCTCTCTTTCTTTCTTCCTCTCACTCCCTCCGTCCTTTCTCTCTCCTTTCCCTCCTCTTTCTACCTACTCTCTCCCTTCATTTCCCCCTCCCTTCCCTTCCTAATATTTCCTTATTTTTCCCCTCCCTTCCTCTCCGCTCCTCTTCTTCCTACTCTTCTTTATCCTTCCCTCTCTCCTGTTCTCCTCGTTCCTTCCTCCCCGTATCACTTCCCTTGCCACGCTATCTTCCTCCCTCCTGTGGAAGGCCGTGATGTTAGTCCCGCGCTGCACTTGCAAGGTTATGATGGTATCCGCTTCTACAACATTGCAAGAGCTCGTACTCTCCTCGCTGCTCTTTTCCGGCTCTTGGATCTTTGACTGTGGCAAATGCAAGAACGCGTGGGTAAGAACTGCATCGTTCCCCGACCTCTGGTAGGTCCTCTTGTATGGATTTCTTAGTGATAGTTCTTGGGTAATGGCAGCGGCTATAGACCTCGCCGTAATGCATTTGGTCCTGATATGAACCTCGCGGCGTCGTTGTGTGTTGTAGTGGAGGCTGGTTTTAGTTGCGTGGTTATGATCATTCTCGCTCTGCCTGCGTCGACTATGACCCATCCGGCTTTAGAAGGGTGATCATAGTCGACCCTGGCTTTAGCATTGCATTTACGTAAGCCTCTACTATGGGGCTGGTGATAATGTATCACTGACTAAAGGTGTGTGGCTATAGTAAAGTTCCTGACGTAGTACTCTAGCTTGGAGTGACCTCCACCTGCATTGGCGTTGCCACTCGTATATATAATTGGTTTTATGATCACTTTGGGGCCTTGTCCCGCGCACTCGCAATTATACAATAGTGTGACTTTCCCAGTCCAAATGGAAGCTGCGTTTTGGAGAGTGTGGCCTTTGGTTGTTCGCGGATGCGTCTGTAGTAAATCCCGGGCTTGATGTTATTGTGTGAAGGCGGCACACCCGGTCTCTCTGAGAGAGAGAGTATGATGGGAGACGCCAGCTGTATTGTCCTTTAAAGATAAAACAAGCTGTAGTAATAATATCATTATCGTGTTAAGAGGCTTGCAGAAGGAGCTTGATGGCACAGCTGACGATCAACACATCAGAGAGCGAGAACGGCAGGGTGGGTGGGCGAGCAGGGGCGGATGTGATGGCAAGTGTTGATGCTGGGCAGAGACGGGTGTGGGCGTGGCAGCATCACTTGATACTGTCATTACTTGTAACCCACACCTTAGACCCGCCCGACCTAGGCTTCCCACAGCCGTCAATTACTTCACCTTATAGTCACGTGTTGGCACGAGGTCACCATTCATCCACTTTCTCGATCCTGCCCTTCGTGTCACTGTGGCGACATTGCGACACCCCTTCCGCCCTGTAGTATCATGCCCATCCTCTCTTACTATTCCTCGCATTTCCAATGACTCGGCATTCTCTCATACACAGCCTCGCAACCGCCATATTCTCTCTCTCGTAGAAATCTCATATTCTCCCATTCCTCTTTCTACAGATAAACACGTGTGTATTTCATACGTATAATGGCTGAACGTCCGTAGGAATGGCTTGGTAAACTCGATGTAAACTTTGGCAATAAATATACAAACCCAATCTGGCTGACATAATTGCCATGATTCTCGGTAGAGATAGGCCTCCTTTAGGCCTATTCGCTGCCTCCGCTAAACCGGGAGCGGGTGCGTTGCTCACGCCCAAGTTGCGTATCAGGCGCGGCCGGGCTGCGCCTACCCGCGGCCTCCGGTTTTCGCGGCGGCGAAGCCCCGGCCGGGTGGCATCCCCATGTATCATTAGCGGCTCCACACCGGGACGTTTTATTGTTTGCGTCGAGATTTATCGGCGGCGGCAGCTTGGGGGGTAATGCCGAATTTTATGGTCATTAGAGCTGATACATAAGCAATGGGATCTGTACGGATTGTTTCCACACCCGAGATTTATGCTGGGCTCATTTGCGGAACTGCTGGGATGGGTAGGTGGGTGTGGCCCTCTCTCTCTCTCTCTCTCTCTCTCTCTCTCTCTCTCTCTCTCTCTCTCTCTCTCCCTCCCTCCCTCTCTCTCCCTCTCTCCCCCCCCTCTCCCACCTCCCCCCCTCCCTCTCTCTCCCTCTATCCTTCTCTCACACTCGCTCTCGCTCCTCCCCTCCTAATTCCTTTCTCTCTACCAAACACATATGCTGTAGTATCAAGCACCACAACGATATTTTAAATGATCATTTAATTGATTGATTTTGAGCATGCACATGTATACTTGATCTGCAGAGAACAATCCTCATTATTTTCTCTTTTTCTTTTTAGGTACGTGGCATTGGAGTAGCCTAGGAGAGTCGTAGTAAGTAGTCTGCGTTTATTTAATTTTTTTACCACCTTCAGTATATGGCTGCTAACTTATGCTGGGAGCTAGCGGTGTCTCGTTTGACAGTCTTGATTACCTCGCAAGACAACACTAAGGATTATACAGTATATATACATTACTTATTCAAACAGCTGATCGGCTATTAGGCTAGTCTATATAAGCTTCAAAAACCGTAGGCGATCAGGGATATCATATAATTTGGACTTTGGATTATTATTGCAGAAGGCCTTATTGCTAGGAAAAGCTGTTGGTGATTCAGAAATCCTATTCAGACCCTTTCCTCCCTCCCTCCTTATCCTCTTGTGAAGATTCTGGTCGGTCCCTTCCTCGCCTCCCCTTCTTTCCTCTTCTTACCCTTTCTCCCTTTTTCTCCCTTTCTTGCCTTTCCTCTCTTGCCTCCTCTCCACAGCCTACCCCCTCTCTTTTCCCCTCCCATTCTCCCTCTCCTTTCCCCTCCCCCTTCCCTCTCCTTCCCTCTCCTTTCCCCTCCCCCTTCCCTCTTCTTTCCCCTCCCCCTTCCCTCTCCTTTCCTCTCCTTTCCTCTCCTTTCCCCTCCCCCTCCCTCTCCCTCTCCCTTCTCATCCCTTCCCTATCCCTCCTTATCATCTTATGAAGATATTGGACGTCCCTCCCTCACCTACCCTTCCCCCCTCCTCCCCTTTCCTTGCCTTTCCTCTCTTGTCCCCCCCACTGCCTTCCCCTTTTTTCCCTTCTTCATCCCTCCCTTTCCCTCCCCTTCCCTCCCCTCCCCTCCCCTCCCCTCCTCTCCCCTCCTCTCCCCTCCCTTTCCCCTCCCTTTCCCCAAAAGTCTGCCAGGTCTGTTTTCATCTTGGGAGAAGAGAAATGGCCTAGGAATTCTGAACGGCTGGCGAAAATGGTCGGGTTGGACGCGAGCTCCGGAAAGATAACAGAACGCATGTTTCTTTTGGGCTTTGTCGCTGCCATTTGGGGGAGGGCTGTACGAGGGAATACTATAAGAGGAAGGAAGAGGGGAGGGAGGGAAGGGAAGGAAGGAAGGAAGGAAGGAAGGAAGGAAGGAAGGAAGGAAGGAAGGAAGGAAGGAAGGAAGGAAGGAAGGGAGGGAGGGAGAGAGGGAAGAAAGGAAGGAAGAAGGGAAGGGAGGAAGAGAGGAAGGGAAGACAAGGCAAGTAGGAGAGAAATAAGGAAGGAAGGAAATGAGAAGGGGAGGGAGGGAGGTAGAACGGTAGTGGGAGGGCGAAGAGGAATTATGAGATAAGGATATAGCATATGTTTAGATGAGAACGACATCGTAACTTTGCTCGTAGGTGTATGATGTACTGATAAGAGTGATCGGATACCAACGAGTGCGAGGGAGACTTAAAACGCCAACGAATACATTTCTAGTAGATGGCTGGGCTATTAGGGGTGGCTATATATCATGAAATAGATATGTTTGCAATAGTGCAGATACTAGCTAGATACGTGTATAAATAATGACATCAGACTGGTTTGGTAATGATTTGCATGAAAGAGATCTAGTGTGGCAGTTGTAAATACCGTCGTAAATAATTGATAATGTCTG
>BOPN01002706.1:107500-110000 GCA_017312705.2 Penaeus japonicus | reverse complement strand
TTTTTTTTGTACAATAAAGGACACGGACTTTCTCGATAATTGTTCCCTTTTATGGTAGTATTGACAGGACATTCGCGTACGTCTGCTATAGGGGAGTCCATTCACTCAAACTGACTTTGTGAGTGAGTGATGGAGAAGTGTGCGTGTATGTCTATGTCTATGTCTATATCTATGTCTATGTCGATGTCTATGTGTGTGTGTGTGTGTGTGTGTGTGTGTGTGTATGTGTGTGTGTATTTATGTATGTATGTATAGATAGGTAGATGTGAGTAAGTGGTCGAGGGCGCAGGGGCTGGTGCCTGCATTTTTTATTTGTTCGTATAATAATTACTTTGTTGGAAGTAAGTATGTAAAAAGAGCGTCGTCACACAGGTTTGTGCGCACTTTTTTTCGAGAAACTGCTTCGCAGTTTGATGGCAGAGGAGCTCGTGGGTGTGGCACCAGGCTCGGGTTGGCACACGGAGCGTTACGATGCCACAAGATTTATGGCACTCCACCAAGGTGTGCCTTAGTGTGGTATCTGGTGGATTACCTGGCCCTCACGGCAGCTGATGAACTGTGCTCACACTGTCTCCCAAGTTACACCATGTTGCGCAGGAGGATTCAAGCATTGTTTTGCTTCCGTGCTTCAAAAGACGTCTTTCCTCCGCTAAGATGCGAGGCCGCTGTTCAGATGGCAATTGTCGGAATGCTAAAGTTATACGCTAAAGTCTGAACTGGATTTACAACGATAAATTTTGCAACAAGATGGACACAGCGGCGAGCCGGAGGAGGAAGGGACTGTGGCGTGTCCCCGAGTGTTAACATCCGCCATTGATTCGACTAGGACACGAAGCTCGGCCTCGATAGCACAAATTAATGTTCTGTCAAGAATGAATTGGCCTCGTGTGTCATTGTCCCAGCTGTCTGAATAACAATTTGTCTCCTTTTTTGCCAGCGATAATATTCCATTTACATAGAATTTGATACAAAAATAACTTGGACAGTCGGAGATTCGGAGTTTGAACAGCAGCAAATGGCCGTACATGAACGAGTAAAATATAAGGCAGCGAAGGAGAATAATTCATGAGGAGACGTGGGTTTTTAGAAGCGAAATGCGAAATGGCAATAAATGAAAGGTTGGCACAGAACTTGTACGAATAAATAAAGAATAATCAAGCGGAGAACGTAGTGCTCTCGTGAATTAATGCGTTTGGGGCTTGAATTACGGGATATTCTCCCTCGTTCGCTCACCCTCCTTCCCTTCCGCGTGCTCTCCTTCCGCATGTCCTCAGCGCCTTCGTGAGGGATCATGGGAAAGAGGACGAGATCGAGCACGACCTCTGCTTCGGTAAAGTAGCGTCTCTTTCGAGTTGGGATTGTAGTCTCGCCCAGGACGATTACACACGATAGGGAGTGCGTTTGTCATTTTAGTTTGTATTATAATGTCTCCCAGGATAGGTATATGTGATGAGAGGTGTGTGTGTGCTTGTTTGTTTGTTTTATGTGTGCTTTGTGTATGGTAATTCCCACGTGTGCTTGCTAGCATCACTGAATCAGTTTTGTGAGTGTACAAGTCTTAGCGGGAAGTTATTTACATATAGATTTTGTTCACTTTTTGAAATTAAAAGTGTTCATCTTCACTAGGGCCTTTGAGAGCACGACATGCTGGTCTTGCTCTGCCGCCAGACAAAGACTGTCTGGGTGACTCGACGAAATGGTTCGTGCAGATAGTGCACGTGATGAGCAACTGATGCGCTGTCAGGGAATGAATGAGGCGGGATGGTACTCCAACCACACTCAGAGTTTGTTGAAGATGATTATAACTTGGCCACCAGGTCTCCACCCCCCCCCTTCTCTCTTATTCTTGTCAGTCAGACCACCGACTTTTCTCCTTGCTCCCAAGCCCCCCCCCCCCTCTCTCTCTCTCTCCAACTCCCGACTCCCGCTGTCTCCGTGGCACCGGGGAGGACCACATCTGTGCGAGGGCAGGCGGGACACGTCCTGACCTCCGTGGTAATCCCGCTCATAATGTCAGGTACACGCAGCCTCCCTGTCACGCCTTGACGCTCATCCTACATCCCCGTGGCTCATCCGCCTCGTCCAGCCTCATCAGACGCTTCCCCCGACTTCCTTGTCTTAGTCTGCTGCCTCTCTCTCTTTCCCTTCCCAGCCTGGGTCTTGAATACTCTTGACTTATTTTACTGCTTATTTGCTTCCTCCTAATTCAACGTCTTAAACTTGACTTTGGGTGCGCTGTAATAGAACTTCAATATTTTTCCTTTTGCTTCGCATCGTCTCAAAATTAGTAGAAGTGTGACCGCTCTCCCCCATAACTGTTCTGACTTGATATCGATTTTATTCCGCATGGCTCTCTAGTTACACCTTCGGTAAATATTAAGGGAAATGATCAGGACGTGGCTCTCCCATCCGGCTAGACCTCAGACTTTAGAGTGTACGAGGGCAAGGCACTTCATACGAAGAGCAGGAATCGCAACTCAGGCTACCAGGGCAAGTAGCC
>BOPN01002706.1:97500-100000 GCA_017312705.2 Penaeus japonicus | reverse complement strand
GGTTATTTCAAAGGCCGTTGTGGGGAGGAGGAGGGTTTATGACGGCCGTGAGGACTGCTGGAGGAACATGGAAGATGTGTTTGTTAAAATAAATGTGTCGAGACGTGTAGCATGGCTCTGCGGGGGAGAAGGGGTGGAGGTGTTGGTGGTGCCGGGGGCGAAGGAGGGAGAAGAGGGCTTGGGTGTCGCGGAGGTAGGAGAAGAATGAGAGAGAGAGAGAGAGAGAGAGAGGAGAGAGAGAGAGAGAGAGAGAGAGAGAGAGAGAGAGAGAGAGAAAGAAAGAGAAAGTGAGACGGGAGGCCTAGGTGGGGAGGGAGATAAGGCGGGGTGAAGGGGTGGTGGAGGAAGGGGATGGAAGGAGGGATAATCGAGGCAGTGGGGACGGTGGTGGAGGTGGGAAGGTGGTGGCGAGCGGGCGGCCAGAACTTGACGGAGCGTTGAGAGATGTTGCGGCGAGATAAAGCGGCCAGATAGTTGAGAGACACGACGCCTCATTACGCATACAAGTTCTCCCCGCGCCCCTAATGGGAACCGGCTCGCGGGCTGTAATCTGGAGGTTATCTTTGGTTTGTCTCATACCAACACAAGACATCATGGCCATCTACTCGAGTTACTTGTCAATCATGTCACTTAACTCCGCGCTAAATGATCTATCCGATCCTCGGCTCGGAGTTCAAACTGGTTCTTTCACGCCACGTTGTTTTTATTTGGGATGTTCTCTGTACCATCACATTGTGTACGTATATCACTCTCCCGCCAGGCATTACCTTCTTTATATGTACGAGTTTTCAGGGTCCGGCCCTTTTGAGGGGATCATGCGCACCTTGAAGGCAAAGGGACATTGTTTTGATTAGCAAACATAAGAAGATAGCGCATGTTGCCAGTCCGAACATGTTGCGCTAGATTAATGAAAACGAATTGAGCTGGGATGTTACGGGGCGTAGTATCACAACAGGATCTCCCGAAGACTTGTTTCTCATCGTGACTTGATATATCTCAAATTCTTTCACAAAAAGAAGTTCTTTTGAGGTTGGACTGAAGTTAACCTCCCGGGGCTTAGCTGTGTGGGAAGGCCATAGCGAATGGTCTATTTTTTTTACACCTGTGATCGGCTACATCTGTCACTCGTTTCACACCTGTTCTCGTGAGCACCTGGCTTCGTTTTAGGTTTCTGGGGACAAGTGGAGGGGGGGGGGTGATTTCTTTTAATATGGAAGGAATTAGATTTAGTCAGCGCGAGTTCTAGGAATAGTGAGTCGAGACCTTGTTTGGCCATGGTTGTGTGTGTGTGTGTGTGTGTGTGTGTGTGTATGTGTGTTCGGATTAGGCCATAGTAGTAGATGGATCTTTATTTTTATCGATATGTAGAAATGAAGAGGGGGAAGGGGGGAAGGAGAAGAGACGTGGAGATGCGTGGGAAGTGCTGGATGTTGCAAGAATGAAACCCAGGGTCGAGGAACTATCGTAACACGGTGTCAAAATGTTTGTACAATTTGTTCTCTCGACAAATTAACAAAAACTCCAAAGCATAAGAGCGAAAAACGTATAAAAAAAGACAAAAAGTCCGTAAAACAATACGCCTTTTATAAAATCGGACTCTCAATTTCGCGTGCTAATACTCACCCGTGTTATTTCTTGCCCGTTTGCCCGTGTCGTTGGGGCTGGCGGACAACCGGGGCGTGATCGCAACTTGCTTCATATCGGTTGTTGATATCGGTGTCACGCTTGTTGGAATTATCCTCGGGTTGCTGCCGGTGACGTCATTATTGGGCTTACGTGTAATTTTCGAATCGATGATTAGGCAGGATTTTTATTTATTTATTTATCATTATTTATTTTTTTGGGGCTATTTTGTTCGTTTTTTTGTCGTTATTGGGTGTCATGATGGTGTAACTTTATTTTTTTTAATAAGTTATCGTCGTCGTTGTTATGAAATGTTTTATGTACAATATGTAGATAGATAGATATTTCTTTAACATTTAAAAGAATCGTATTTACATCTCTCTCTCACTCTCTCTGTCTGTCTGTCTGTCTCTCTCTCTCTCTCTCTCTCTCTCTCTCCCCCCCTCCCTCCCTCCCTCTCTTTCTTTCTCTCTATCTTTCTTTCTTTGTTTCAAAGTATCTATTTCTCTCTCTCTCTCCCTCCCTTCCTCTCTCTCTCTATTTCTCTCTCTCTCTCCCTCTCTCTCTCCCTCTCCCTCTCCCTCCCTTCCCCCCCCCCTCTCTCTCTCTCTCTCTCTCTCTCTCTCTCTCTCTCTCTCTCTCTCTCTCTCTCTCTCTCTCTCTCTCTCTCTCTCTCTCTCATTTCTCTCTCTCTCTTTGCACAAGGAGATTGATAGACTGATGTTTAGATATATTTGTTTACACACCGACGTTATATTTAGTAAAACTTCACCGTTATTGATAATGATAATTTGGAAAGATTTGGCGATATTATGGTATATAGAGATAGCGGTCGTAAAGTTTTGATAGCTATGCAAATTGTGATGATGGAAGTCAC
>BOPN01002706.1:67500-92500 GCA_017312705.2 Penaeus japonicus | reverse complement strand
TCTTACCTCCCCATCCGCTACCCATCATATCCTCCTCATCAGCGATACCAGTACATGCAGCCATGATACCGTCGCTTCCAACCCTTGTCCTCACGCGATATGTATCTTTGGTCATTATTTTCTTAATTGTTTGTTTTATTGGGCGTTAATTAGGTAGATATCCCCGTGATGATGTCAGATAGGCTTCGGCGCGACAGCTCTGTTCATGTGCGGGTCTTATCTCTGTGCTCCGTTTATTGTTTTATTGGCTATGTTTCACATTTATTGGCGTCTCTTGTCTATCATTTTATCGGGAATGTTATCTCGTGAGGTGGAGCAGCTCCTGGTGGTGGAACGGTCACCCTTTCGCTTTTCCTGTGCTTTTGCCTCTTCGCTTCGGTGTCTTTGCCTGAGTAAGAGAGTGAGAGTGAGTCAGGGTGTAAGTGTTTCGCGTGTGTCTATAATTTGCGTCTGTGTATGTGCGCGTGCTTGCCTACATGTGCGTGCGTGCGTACGTGCAAATACTTTTTGGTGCGCGGGAGTGTGTAAATGTTTGAGGCATTTCCACGATTCTGTAGAGTTTGGCCACGGTTCGGTAGTTGGCAAACACATTTTATCGTTATTCAAATAATTTAACTTGCATAACGTGCTGTCACATTTTACACGCGTTGCCTTTTACCTCCATTCTCCCCACACCCATCCCTCCCTCCTGCCTCGCCATAGTCTGGTGTCTGTTTATATTTACTCCCTTTTTTCATCCATTCATTCTTTCATTCATTCATTTACATATTTATGTTAATCTGTTTTACGGGCTTGCCTTCATAAACGATAATAAAAGTACTATTTCCATCTAGCTTTTCGCAATGTTTACAAGCGATCAGCGTCTGTGTAATGCTCTTAAACAGCGAGCACTCTGCGTTGGCTTGTAAATCTTTTGTGGCATTTCGGGTAACAGCCTTTGCTATTCTGTTGTTCCCCCCCTCCTTCCCTCCCTCCCTCCCCCCTCCCCCTCCCCCTGCGCGCTTTATCTGTAACTCTTTCACTGCCACTTCCTCATGTTGTTCATATCTGACGGTCAATTTCGTCCATTGCCCTTTTGTCGCTGTAAAATCGTGTATTTACTTTTGTAATTTTGTGTAACACGAACTCGCACATTTTTGTATCTTTCATGTGCGTGTCCTCTTCACTTTTACTGCCCTTCCTTTTATTTTGTCACACTGTATGAAGTTCTTTTTGTTTTATTCGTTTTAGGTTAGAAAGTTAGGTGTGTGTTAGGACAGATGTGGAAGGAATACACTTCATGACCGACAGGTGTAGGTCGATTCCGAGAGCCAATGTTTCTCTCGGGTTGTAGCCTGTATAGGTTTGGCAAAGGCGGCGATCTGCCCCGAGTCCTTTCGAAAGTGTGTCCGGCAGGACAGGCAGCGTCCGTGGTCATGGAGTTGCAGCTGAAGGTCACGAGTGTGTCCATGACGGGCGTGGGTGTGTGGTGGGCGGTGGTGCGTCTCTGCGGTGGGTAAGCCAAACAAACTACGGCCTCGAGGGGAAGTGCACACCGCCAGGAGCACCTCCTCCTCGCTCACTCTCATTGCAACATTAATCTCCATCCACGGCATCTTGTTATGATATCAGCTGTTCCCGCTGTTCACGAGCGTTAATGGTTATCTGTCAGTCCGCGAAGGGGCGGGGGCGGCCGCCGTGCATGTTGTGGAAACACGGGTACACAGCGGGGTGCTGCGTAGCGCCTCGTCCTCTCCCGGCGTGGGCGTGACGCTGATACCTACACCTGCTGGAGGATGCTCGTCGATTATTGTTGTTTTTCCGAGTCATCTGCCCCCCCCCCCCCCAAAGGTCGTTTCTACTCGGATCCATTCGTTCCCTCACCATCCCTGCCAGTAGCCATCACCATCGCCGGACATCACCTTACTATCAGACATCATCAATCATCAGTCGTCCACCAAAAGTCATCCTCACCCTGTCGCCCCCTCCTACCTCTACCTCCGCCCCCGAAGGTTGTGTGGGCAGTGTCGCTGATGAGCTTCAGGCGACGGCGGCGGCGGCAGAGACAGAAGCAGAAGCAGCATTGGAGATGTGGCGTGAAGCGCCCCTGTTGATGGTAAGGTAACTCAAGACGTTCGTGACTAATGGCCGACACTTATTGATTTAGTGTCACGCAACAGATCATAAACGCGTTACCGTGTCCGGTGCTAAACATAGACAGTGTGTGTGATAGGAAAAATCTTTGCTGCCCGAGGCCATTTCAACCCTCTTCCAAAATATACGATATTGATTGTCGAAGCCGTGGATGAACGCCCTGTGAATAATTCATATTATACGTCGTGTTGAGCGCACCTGTGCTCGGGCGAGCGGGCGAGCGGCCGGGGAGAGGAAGGAGAGGGGGAGATAGGAAGGGGACTAAAAGAGGGAGAGAGTGAAAGAGCGGGTTAAAATGAAGCCAAGTGATAAACGGAGAGTAGGAAGAAATGTGAGTAGAAGAGAGACGTAGAAAAAATATACAGACTCGCGGGAGAAGGGATACGATGAATTGAGGAGAGGGGGGTCATTCAGAGCCTACGAGGAAGAGCAAGGGAGGGGAGATGGGAGAGGGAAACCTTAGAACCACAATGATACGAAGAGGAGTCCCGAAGGAGGGAAGGGAATCTCAGCCAAATATGCTTTTTATTGTGTGTGAATAGGAATAAAGACAGAAATTGAAATAAAAACAAAAACAAAAAACAGAGGCAACTATAAATCTTAAAGATCTTGTTTATTTATTTGATATAACGAGATCAACAATGATAGATAAATTAACTATTGAATGTATCTAGATTTAGACATAAATAAAACTGCGGTTACATATAAGTAGGGCTAAATTTATACTTGAATAGCACTACATTTATACTTGAATAGAACTACAGTAAGATCACCACGTCTAGTAAATCAGGGATACTAACTCACGCGTTGCAGAAGACAGTTCCTTAAATATTTGATGCGATGGGTAAGTAAATGAATGCAAGAGAAATAGAGAATTTATATGAACGAGCAGTCGCAAAATTTACACCATGTTGAATTGATGTAAGAGGAAGAAAGGAGGAGAAGGAGAGGGAGAGGGGTAGGGAGAGGGGGTCAGATGAAAGAGCAATGGGAAAGGAGGGGAGAGAGAGAGAGAGAGAGAGAGAGAGAGAGAGAGAGAGAGAGAGAGAGAGAGAGAGAGAGAGAGAGAGAGAGAGAGAGAGAGAGAGAGAGACAGCAACCGACCTACCTAGAGCTAGAAAGATAACAAAGACCATATCCTTCCGACAAAAAAGAAAGAGAAAAAAGCAGCCATTTTGTTACGCAGGTGTAAGATATAATAGCAGTAGAATGGCGGGCTGGAGAGGTCAAGGGGCGGGGTAGGGATGGGGTTGGGTGGGTGGGGGGGGAGGGTTATCGCAAAGCAGTGGGTATCTTTTTTTGCGACGACGGCCAAAGTATGCAGTCGCCGAGAGACAAATTTGTTAATGACACAGTCTGTAGAAACAAAAAGGCCAGAGGGAGCGCAAGGCTGCCATGATCGCATGCAGCGGAAGGTTTAGCATGTAAAGTTCAATCTAATCCAGATGTTCACGGCCGTCTAATAATTTAAGGTTCGCATGGCAAACTCTGGGTTCTGTACTTTTGATTACTGTAGATTATAGATGTTGGCTGGTGATAGGGGGGGAAGGATTGGTGGGTTTCATGTAGATTGCGAGTGTAAATCAGCTAGCGCACAAGGCGTAATGTTGGTGATTGTCCACGCTCCCGACACGCTACTCCCAAGGCATCCGGTCATTAAGGACGAGTTTACGTGGATATTATTACGTGGCAATGAGACTTACGGAATAGTGTGGCGTGTCTCGTTCTTTCACCGAAGACGTAATTTTGAGTTAGTGAATGGCTGGTGTGAACGAATGCATTTTGTGTTGTACACATATTTTCCTTGATGGTATGAACAGTAATATCGGCGACTGAGACCACTAGTGTAGGCTCTAAGTAATTATTTATTTAGCGTGTCAGTGTGCGTGCAGTGCCTCGGGGCTCGTGAGACGGATCAGAGTGCCAGCGCGGTCGGGTGACGGAGTGGGATGGAGGAGGGGGAGGGAAGGGGAAGGGTAAGAGGAAGGGAGGTAGAGGGAGGGAGGTAGAGGGAGGGAGGGAGGCTCACTTCATCTCACCCATCGCCGGCTCATACCTGCCGAGATCATCGCTCCAGCGCCACCGAGCTGATCGCACCGTCGGCGAGGCTGAGTGTCTCCATCACCAGCACCATAGTATCATTTTCCGGGTCTGACCGTAACGTCCAGATCACGCCTCGAACGCGCAAAAAATGCAATCATCGCCTGGGTTACATTGCCATCATCATCAGGAAGCTTCTCTCTCTTCTCTGAGCATTTCCTTCGACATGACCTCGCTTCACCAGAAGCTCTCCCGGCGCATCATGGGGTGCCTCACTCAACTCACTGTCTTTGGCGAGTTTCTGGACTGCCTGATCTAGGAAATGATACTTATGTAGTTGTTTGTTTGTCCATATTAAATGCTCAATCATAAGAAATTTACTCCTTTTCACTTTTTGTCTATTTTTATTTATTATACTCTTGCATTGCTCTTTTTTCCAACTAGTTCCTTTTTCTTACTTTTATCCATGATAAACACTTGGTCTCGGAAATTCTAATTTATCCATAATTGGCTGATGGCCTATTGCATCAACCGTTAACGCGCTGTACTCGTAGTGTTATCCGTTGGTGACACGAGGCGTCGTCATTAACACGTATCACAGTAACATGAAGCGACAAGCGGGGAATCTGGAGCAGCCGTCGTTGAATTGCCCTGTTTAAGAGTCGCACTTCGCGAATGATAATGGTGGTTGTCGACATCATGTACACTTGGCATTGTGACGCTTGATGTAGTCTCGTTGGCGCTGAGTGAGAGACGCGCCAAGATAATGGGGAACAGCGTGGAAAGGTCGTATCGCTACGACTGGAAAGCTCGTGGAAATGACGACCGTTGATAGATCGAGAGGGGAGGAGGGAGGCAGCGATTTGAGGGAAAGCAGAGGCACGGATCACAAAGCACGGCAAGCAAAGATTAGGAATCGCGTATGGCAACATAGGCTTGTCGTACAGCATGGCAGTGAGTGATAAGGGACGGAGGAAGACCGCTGTGATATGGCCGATAATAGGCTGACGAGAGGAGGCGGTGATGGGGTTGTTTTCTGAGGAGGCGGAAGGCCATGCCGTAGTGAGCGGTCTCGAGTTTATGTTTGTAAGATGCCCAGGGATGGATTCTGAATGGATGGTTATCACGGCGGGTATTGTGTCTGCGAGATTTGTGTTGTAAAATGAGACGGCGTGTTTGCGTGGGTGGTTCCTACTGATGGTGATTGTGTTGGAGGGGTAATTGGCATTTACTTGGCCAGATTATTGTTGTAACAGTTGTAATGTTGTTTGTTGTGGATTAAGCATACGGTTTAGCACATGTTTGACGAGGGCTGAAAGTATACAGTAATGGTGCTAGTTGGAGTCACTGAAAGGTTAACAGGTTGCCGATGGTTATGGTGTTCGGTTTTATGTGAAGGAAGGTTGGAGGAAGCTCTGTTATAGCGCTTTCTCAGTCGTTGACTAAAGGGCTAAGGATTTGTTATTTTCTCCTCACTTTTTTCTCGATCGGGGAGGCTTCTGTGGCATCTTTCGACTGCTGTGAAAACTAATAAGAAGATAGTGTGATGACGCTTGTTGTTGCAACGATGATGCTCTCCGCGGAGGGATGGTGTTAGTTATTGTAGTGGCAGCGAGCATTAGTGGTGGTGGTAGCGGCAGCAGTATGCAGGAGCTCCGTTGGTGTGGCCGCCATGCAGGGGTCGTATCGTAAATCAGCAGGAGTCGAGTTGGGCCGCGATCTCATTTTCTGATAGCCCGCCGCCACCGCCGCCACCGCCGCCACGGACCCCGCTGCTCCTGCTCCTGCTCCTGCCATCGCACCCGTTGCCATCACACCCGCCGTCTCCTGTGTTCTCTGAGGGTGTTTTGTGGTACTCTGCGCACACCCGGGGCACACACACACATGCACACGCTCACACACGTACACTCAGCCTCCTCTTACCGTCCTTGTCAGGGTATGTTGTGTGTGGCCTTCACCTCCTCCCCCTCCCCCTGTCGTACCCCACCCCAGCCTACCAGCCTCGCATCGCTCCTCGTATCAGGTCTGCTACGGGAAGCAACACAATTTGAGAAAACATTATGGAAACGCAGGCACCGTAGATTCGTCCTTGGCACTAAGGGCAGAGGGGCACAGCGTTACCTGGGCCACGTGAGGGAATAATGGCAATTGCAGGTTATGTGCACCTGTAATCCATTTATCACAAGATATATTCTGTAACTCCACTTCCATACCGATAGAATGTACCAATAGCATATATACCACTTACTACTAGTCCCATGTACTTGCATGAACCACTGTGTACCAGTTCCTGCCACACTTGTTTCAATATTGAATGATGTTCCGTGTCCCTCTGCACACCAAGCGACCATTCCGTAACTTAAATACTCCTGTAATTATTATTATTATTTATTATTATTATTTTATTTATTTATTTATTTATTTATTTATTTATTATTTTTTTGTTTTGCAAATATAAAAGTGATCTTTTGAATTGCTTTTGTATTGCGATGCAGCAGTGGTTCGTGCCGCTCCCAAGTTGCATTTGCCGAAGTCATACTTTGGCGAGCGCCAGAGTTTAACATCCCCATAAATACGACTAGTGTTAGCAATCATAATTCACTGGCTTCGGCATCATTGTGTGTGATCTTGCTGACATAAGTCGGTGCGTACAAAACCAATAGTGATATTTATTATATGTCTGTCATATTTTCAGTGGTGTATCACGCCACGGCCCGCACATTCTCGACATTGTGTAAGTGGCCAGGCCGGCATGACAGTGATGCTCCATGGTCAGTGACAGAAACATTGGCTTACACGTGTCTGCCACCACAGATGTCACTCGCTATCGCCCCTGACTGTATCATTCACGCTTGCGGTCAGGCTAAACGCCAGGCTTTAGTACCTCCATTCGAGGGGATGCCTCCGCACAACTCTTACGCCCTTCTGTTTTGCACATGTCACATGCACGTCCATTCATGACCGAGTGCTTGTCATGTAAACAATGAAGTACTAACTTCATGTAGGTGTGTGTGTGTGTGTTTATTTACCCGTCGTGGCTGTTCGCTGACGGTAGGAGAGGGTCGGTCGGTATCGGCGCGTCACTCGCGTATCCGACCGGGCTACAGCTGCACTGAATTCAATTTGTTAAGCGTGTTTATGTTACGTGAAATGAATCTGCTAATGACGCTAGAGCAGATGTTCACAAGGGAATGCTTGGAGTACATTACTAATGTTTGAGGAAGTTCCTCTGAGCGGCGGTGACCTAGGAAGAGACTCAGCTAAAGCTGGAACGGATCAGCAGGAGGGGAGAGTTGGAAGGAGAAAAAGGAAGAGGAAAAGCAGAGAGGAGTAGGGAGAACGGGATAAGAGAAGAGGAAGTAGAATAGTAAGATGAGGAAGAAGTGGAGAGTAAGAAGGGGAAAAGAGGAGAAAAGAAAGAAGAAATGGAGAGGAGTAGACGGAGAAGAAAAAAATAAAGATAAATGGTTTTCGTTAGTATTATTTTATCAGAATTTACGCACTGAACTGACCAGAATACGGGGCTGATCTAAAAGCATGCTATCCTTTGCGAGAAATGCTTATGCAGAATAAAGTTCCCGGCCTGTCGAAATCAGATACTAAATATATTCCACCTGTTCATCCTACGTTAGTTATGTTCTTATTATATCGGCGATCTAAATGCGTTAAGGATGATGGAAAGGAAATGTGATCAGTGGCGTGATAGAGAGGGGGAAGTGTATTGGGGAGGGGGGTGATGGGAGGGAGGAGGTTTGGAGTTGCCGAGGTTGGAGTGTTGTGCTTCTGTCATCACTTCATCAACGTCACCGTGCACTCACCAGTGACGGTCCCTCGTCACGCGAATGGTACTGCTTTGTTATGGCCTTTTTTTTACCATTATTATTACGCACAGCTCATTATTCGGCGGCTGTCAAGATCATCTGCCGCGCGCCGTTTCATACCCGACATGACAATGTGATAGATGCAAGGCTCTTACATGACTCTAGGGGGGAGGGAGGTAGGGATCCCAGGACTTGAGAAGGGGGTAGGGAGGAGAGGGAGAGAAAGGTAGGGGGAAGGGGTCGGGGAGGAGAGGAGGGGAGGGGGAGGGGAGGGGGAAGGATGAGAGGGGAAGGGGACGGGCGACTCAACGAGTGTTTATCGCCGATACTTTTGTCACTCCCGCCATTGACGTGCCTACTCCGCGCAGAAACTATTTCGCAAGCACCGAAAACTACTTTTGGTCAATTGGTGATGACCGTAAAGCTAATGCGAACGTGGCGTCAGGGTATTCCGTAGATATGCTCTCTCTCTCTCTCTCTCTCTCTCTCTCTCTCTCTCTCTCTCTCTCTCTCTCTCTCTCTCTCTCTCTCTCTCTCTCTCTCTCTCTCTCTCTCTCTCTCTCTCTCTCTCTCTCTCTCATACTCTCTCTCTCTCTCATACTCTCTCTCTCTCTCTCTACTCTCTCTCTCTCTCTCATCTCTCTCTCTCTCTCTCTCTCTCTCTCTCTCTCTCTCTCTCTCTCTCTCTCTCTCTCTCTCTCTCTCTCTCTCTCTCTCTCTCTCATATACTCTCTCTCTCTCTCTCATATACTCTCTCTCTCTCTCTTTCTCATATACTCTCTCTTTCTCTTTCTCTTTCATACTCTCTCTCTCTTTCTCTTTCATACTCTCTCTCTCTTTCTCTTTCATACTCTCTCTCTTTCTCTTTCATACTCTCTCTCTCTTTCTCTTTCATACTCTCTCTCTCTCTCTCTCTCTCTCTCTCTCTCTCTCTCTCTCTCTCTCTCTCTCTCTCTCTCTCTCTCTCTCTCTCTCTCTCTCTCTCTCTCTATATGTATATATATATATATATATATATATATATATATATATATATATATATATATATATATATGTATATGTATATGTATATGTATATATATATGTATATGTATATGTATATATATGTATATGTATATGTATATATATATATATGTATATGTATATGTATATATATATATATATGTATATGTATATGTATATCTATATGTATATATGTATATGTATATCTATATGTATATATATTATATGTATATCTATATGTATATATATTATATGTATATGTATATGTATATATATTTATATGTATATGTATATATTTATGTCTATATATCCCACGCTCTATCTCGCCCTCTCCCTCTCTCTCATTTTATTTTTATTATTTTTTCGCGCAATGAAGGCGGCAATATTCCTGTCACCGCCATCATCGTCATCGTAATCAGCGTCACACAGTTATTTATGCGAATCATAGATTGCCGCCGTAACAGCTATTCACGAGAGCCGTTTATGATTCACTCTTAATCTTCTTACGATTGGGATAAAATTGTAAACACGCTTTTATAGAGAAAACTTGTCCCCTCATCGTGCGATTCGCCATTCACCTAAGCAGAATTTATGGCCTTGCCAAGAATAATCCGCGCGCCGTCTACGGGAAATGTTGCAGCGTCAGGCTCGGGTCGGGAGGTGGGATTTTTATGCGCGTATATTTGCGAACAAGCGGAGGTGATTATCGACTGGGGATTGAATGCGAAGGTTGCCGCTGCATGTAGGCGTGCGTCTCCCTCCTCCCGAGCGCTCTCGTCCGCCCGCGCTTAGTCCGGGAGGGGGTAGGGGTGGGGGGTGGGGGGAGTGCTCCTCGAAGATGGTTGTTGTTTGATGTTTTGTGATGCTGATGCGAGACGTGTGCGAGAGGGTGTGAGGGTAGGGTGCCAGGAATGTGGCGAGGTGATGGCTGAGCGCGCCACATGGCCGCCATATTACGGGCCCGAGTACGTCGTGGGTGTGGCTGGCATGGCACCCTTTGCCGTCACCACCTCCCTCTTTTTCCTTTTCTGCGGCTTCTTCTTATTCCTTTTCTTCATATGCTTCGTTGTCGCCGTACAACATTTTATCCTTCTCTCTTTCTTCCATCGTCCTCTTCACTTGTGTCTTAGTTTTTCGTCATCACCCTCTTTTTGCATTGTTCTCAAAAACCCTTTGCTCGTCTTTCTTCCCCGCGCATATGCTGGCTTCCTCCCTTCTTATTGCATCGTGTGTCTGTTCCCGTGTTCCTTGCCCTCATTGGAACTTCCTTTGGACTGTCTGTTCTCATTCTCTCTCGCTCACCCATTCCGCTCGCAGCGTCGTTCCGGAGATTCCATTGTCGCTTTCTGCCTTCCTTCTTGCTGTGACTATTGTGAAACCTTTCTGCTTCCACGTCCCCTTTCCTCTTTTCCGTTTTCCTCTTTTTCTCTTTCCCTTTCTCTCGTCCCTCGTCCATCTCCCCCCTTCACCATTCTCCCTTCCTTCTTCTTCCTTCCCTCCCCCTATTTTCCCCTTACCCTCCCCCATCCCCCTTCCCACTACCCACACCGAGTAAGGCCGTGACCGACATTTTCTGAACTACCGAGGGAATTTTCAGATCGGTCAGGTATTGGGTTTTGCTCGAATGTCTTCGACGACTTGCAGGTAGATTAAAAAAAAAACTTTTTTGATGGAGGAGGGATTAGATATGGGATTAGGAGCAGTGTACAGGGTAGACGGAGGGGTGGGAGAGGTAACCAGCGTGGCAGCATCGTTTTAGGATGGACAGGAGAAATGCAATTAATGAAGAAGAAGAAGAAGAAGAAGAAGAAGAAGAAGAAGAAGAAGAAGAAGAAGAAGAAGAAGAAGAAGAAGAAGAAGAAGAAGAAGAAGAAGAAGAAGAAGAAGAAGAAGAAGAAGAAGAAGAAGAAGAAGAAGAAGAAGAAGAAGAAGAAGAAGAAGAAGAAGAAGAAGAAGAAGAAGAAGAAGAAGAAGAAGAAGAAGAAGAAGAAGAAGAAGAAGAAGAAGAAGAAGAAGAAGAAGAAGAAGAAGAAGAAGAAGAAGAAGAAGAAGAAGAAGAAGAAGAAGAAGAAGAAGAAGAAGAAGAAGAAGAAGAAGAAGAAGAAGAAGAAGAAGAAGAAGAAGAAGAAGAAGAAGAAGAAGAAGAAGAAGAAGAAGAAGAAGAAGAAGAAGAAGAAGAAGAAGAAGAAGAAGAAGAAGAAGAAGAAGAAGAAGAAGAAGAAGAAGAAGAAGAAGAAGAAGAAGAAGAAGAAGAAGAAGAAGAAGAAGAAGAAGAAGAAGAAGAAGAAGAAGAAGAAGAAGAAGAAGAAGAAGAAGAAGAGAACAACAACAATGAGGAGAAGGATGTTGCATTTGTTGTGTTTGTTATTTATAGCGATTTCACATTCAACAAAGGCGAGTTAGGGAAGCTGCTAGTTTAAAGAGAAGAGCGTCCTATTGTGAGGACCCAGCGGGAAGAGGGAGAATGGGATGGTTCTCCCCATGCTGATGGTCGGGGAGGAGGGCGGATGGGTAGCGGGGGAGGGGGAGGAGGGCAAAGGTTACAATGCAGTTTGGTCACGGACTAAGTTCATTGAGGTTTCATTTCGGAAATCTAGTTAGGAATGTGCGAACGGCGTTCTTAGTGGCTGCAAGTTGCCGCTTCTGGCTTGAATAACGATGAACACGTGTGATGAATGGTGACGGCGATGGCTGCGGCGGGGCGGCTCGGAGAATTCCCCGGGTCACGGCGGGCTAGACGTTCTCGGCCGATAATAGGGCTCCCGCTGATGATAGTGTGAGGAAGGGCATTTACAGTAGTTATGGTGCGGTTGAGACCGCCTGATGCCGTGATAAAGTGACATTAATGCATCGTGAATTGCAGAACCTCTGATTTTCTGTAATTCTAGATTTAGTGTGGTATAGGCGAGGTCGTTCCGGTCCACGGGTCATATTGCTTGGGTGTGACTGTGGTCGTAAATACGCGGGCTTTATCGCGCTGCTAACCGACGGGCAACGTATACTTCCATATTGTAATCTGGACGATGATGTCAGGCATTGAATCTGTTATAAGGCGGTGGGAAGGGACGGCGGCCAGTAGCGGGTGTGAAGTGGGCGGCCCAGCGGGACTGCTGTAGTAAACGTCGGGGTTGAGTGCAGGTGTGTTTGTGTGGGTGTGGGTGAGTGTGTGTGTGTGCCATTGCGTGTGCGTGCGTGCGTGTATTTAGCATTCAGTAAGATATCCTGCAGGTGGGTCATTCATTCTCTCGTTCGCCTCGTCTCGGATTACGTTCTCGTGTTACGTGGTGTGCCTCGTCTCGAGTCTCGTTCCTTACTCTATGTTTCTTCTTTCTCATCTTTTCCGCTACTCGTCTCTCCTCTCATCACCTGCCTTGCCTCTCTCACCTCACGCCCTGCCGTCTCTCTTTCCTTCCTCCCTCACGAACTACACTTTTCGATTCCCTTTGCCCGCGTGGGTGTCCGCTCCTCATGCCGGGGCGCTTGGGTGTCAAACTCCGCCCATATTTTCGCACTTCTTTTACAACTATCGGGATCTATCTCGAGTCTTAAGCCGAGACTTAGTGCGTGCAATTAGCCTGGAAATATATCTTTACGGCTCTTTGCATAGGGGATTCTAGTAGGGGTTAAGAAGGACAACATTAGTTTAATATCATTATTTTGGATTTTGTCTGTTGTAATTTTACCATATTTCTCTATCATTCTTTATTTTTGTCCGTTTTTAAGTAACTGTCGGTAGCCTTTCTGATCGGCAAAATAGTGTGATCGAAACGAGCGCCGCGACGGAAGGAATCAAAGACTCTACCTGTACCGAAAAGAAAGGAATTGTTTAAAGGCGACACTAAGTTGGCGAGGTTACCGTCTGCGTGGAAATTAATACGCAGTTTGGCCCTCCGCCGTTTACCTTTCTTATTTTGTATGATGTGAAAAGCATACACAGCGGCTCGTTCGTCTTCGCCGTTATCGATCCCCGAGCAAAAGATTAGCGGGGAGGTGCGTGGCGGCGGCGGCAGCGGTGGGGCCATTTGAGCAGGTAAACACGGCCGGCCGCCTCGGACGTGTCGCTCGCCGCTCGGGACTGATGAGTGCCAGCGACACTATTCGCTTTCTTCGGTGGCGTTGTCTCGCCGTTGACACCGCTACGATTCGTCTGTACTTGAATTTTTTTTTACATGAATTAACTTTTGTGTGTGGTGGGGGGGGGGGGGCGTCTGTAGGTGTGTATGAACGTTTAAACAGGCGTTGGGTTGGTCGGGTGCGTGTCGTTTTGAGGAAAGCAAAGATGGACGAGAAAGAGAGAAAGCACAGCGAGAAGAGCGACAGAAGCAGAAAGAGACAGACAGACAGACAGACAGACAGACAGACAGACAGACAGACAGACAGACAGACAGACAGACAGACAGACAGACAGACAGACAGACAGACAGACAGAGAGGCGTTGTGCTCTTCCTCGACGTCTTCCAAGGTGGCGTGGAGACGGATGCGTAAACACCCATCATTATGTGAACGTTTTGGCGTTTTTAACGGTCGCTGTATTTTATGTTGAATGTTGTTTATTGGACCAGCGTGTAATTGATGGCGGTTGTGAGAGTGGCGTGCGTGAGTGGTAGTAGTTTATAGATTATTGTTTGTGGTGTGGTGGTCACGGCCGCCACTGTGGTGACCTCGCGGCTAATACACAACACGAACCCCTTCCCTCCCGACACCACACCACGCCACGAAGCGCCATCGCCGCATTCTCTTCTTCCTCTCCCTATATCCGTTATTTTTCCGCTCTTCATATTCTCTTTTTCCCCCCCCCCCCCTCTCTCTCTCTCTCTCTCTCTCTCTCTCTCTCTCTCTCTCTCTCTCTCTCTCTCTCTCTCTCTCTCTCTCTCTCTCTCCCTCTCCCTCTCTCTCCCTCTCTCTCCCCCTCATTCCCTCCCTCCCTCCCCTCCTCCTCCCCCTCCCCTTCCCCTCTCCTTTCCCCTTCCCCTTCCCCTCCCCCTTCTTTGGTTTAACATTTCTGTAAATCAGGTTTAAAAGAGGCTGTCCGGAAAGAGGTTAAAGGCGAGGAAGGAGATCGGCGAAAGGAAAGCAGCCCGAGATTGATTCATGGCGAAAAAATGAACTTCGCAGATGACGTATGGCGACATTTCTTAACATCGTGTTGATGTATTGACTCAGGGTTATCCGCCTTCAGGATTAAGTATTGATGTGTAGAGATGGTACTCGGCAAAGACAAACAAGCATTCATCGCGAGGAAGTAAGAGAGGGAGAGACAAGGGGAGCAAGAGAAAGACACAAGACGATCAAGAAACATAGGCATGAATGAAGTGTAAAAGTAGGGAAGGTGATATGGTGCGTGGGGGAGGCTAGAGCGTGACACGGATTTATCACGCCCGCCTCGTCAGATGGGACGAGCCCGGGTTGCGTTACAGAAACAGCACTGCCAACGACTCTACGCTCTCTTTACCTATGTCCTAGGCGGGGCGATGCCCTCTGTCGGCGTACTAGGGGACGAAATTCAACTAAACTGAAACCTTCCTTCTAGGACAGAGCCGCGGCTAGAGGCGGAATAATTTGCAACCCTACATATCCAGCGAGTCCTAAGAGAGATAAGCCAAGTCGCGAAGGTCGTACCTCGCCTTGTTAATTTGGTAACGCTTAAGGTTTATATATTTTCGGCGGGAGATTGGCAGCGGTGCGTAGCTGGAGGACTTCGGGGAATAGCGGGCTGAATGAGGGCAGTCTGTCCCTGTCACTTGCGCCTGGCCCGCGAGCCCGTGCTTATGGCTTGTAAAGATCGGTCGTACTGTTGGTGATTGATTGCTTGATGGCTCCTAAAGATTAAATAGTGTTGATGGATGGTTATGTGTGTGTCTCGAACTCGTCAACTAAAAAGCGGTATAATGAATGTCGGAAGGAGGCCGTATGTGAGTTTGGCCATATATTTAAGGGCAAGGGTGTCCCCGGCAGGGCGTACAGGAAGAGGCGGAGCGGCGGTGTCCTCGCACGTTGCCCAGGACAAACAAAGGAGTCTCCCCGGGGGCAGCTTATCACCGAGGCAAGAGTATGATTTAGGCGGCGTCATTTCCTTGTCCATTTATTATGGCCAGATTCTAGCACGCTGGAGCAAAGGCTGGTTGTGTGGCGGGAGGAGGAGGCCAAAACGGACGCGGAGGCGGACGCACAACTGAGATATCCACTGCTGTAAAACCTTGAATTGATTTGATTGTTTGTTTCCAAAGGAAGTGATATTTTAGCTGTGTATTGTTCTTAGTATTGGGATTAGAGTGTTGGAATGTAGATGATTTGAGACAAGATACAGAATCGGCCCTTCTTTCGAATAGGTTGTCGCGTTTGCCTGTAATGGTCACGGAACCGATGGTCGCTCCTCGACCGCAATATACGGTCTATACGATAACCACCATCATCGCCCCTCGATCACAGTCATCGGAACCTGTAGAATAATCACTAGTGTCATTGTCACCCGCCACTGTTACCAACCCTGTCATGATCACCATTACCAGAACCTCTGTATCGTCACCATAACCACTATCCTAGTCGAGATCGGCATTACCACGACTCCAATCACATACCTTTATTACGGGCCGCCAGACACTAATCTTTGTCACGATTGCCATTCTGTTCCTCCTTCCATAATCACCTTTCCCTCTCTTTCTGGCTTTGCATATTCCTGCCAGCGCCTCTGCTTTGACTTTGTTACAGCTGTTCATCCTTGCCTTTCATGACTAAGACTTCAACTCCAAATGCTCGTTCCCTCCCTTACACGTGTCAGTTCATGATCGAGTTGCTGGGCGAGCAAGTAGTCGCTTTATGATGTGAGTCATGTACATGGCGCAGCAGGAGAAGCAGGTGTAGTCATGCAGCTGGCATGTGCGATTAGGATCTAACACCTGTCTTGCCACGCCTCCTTGATACAGCCGTCTCGTGTCACCTGCTGTTGAGATTCTGCGCCGCCATGTCGTGCATGCAACACGGGGTGTGCTCCCTTGTCGTGTTGGACCGCGTCCATCGTCGATTTTTTTTCGTGTGATCCGTGGACGCTGGCGACTCGTGTATTACGTGATGGCGTTATTGATAACCACCGTTCGCAGTGTCCGCCTCGATATCCCGTCTGCTATTGAAATCTAACCCGATCATGTAACCGTCAATTAAAGTTTTTTTGCAAGATTGGATTGCGCGAAATAAACTTTATAATTTAGATTCGTTACAGAGATATCAGACACGCCAAATGCTTGTCAATCTTTTTGAGACAGCGATCGAGGGTCATTAGCAGGTGTAACACACGCTATCAGTAACAAAGGCTGGCCAGGTCTCTGTCGCACATCCTTTAACAAGCCCATCGCCGACCATACCCAAGTCTCAGCCATATTCACAACCGCTATCCATAGTATACTTCTCAATCTGCAGAAAAATGCATGCTGATCCCCGACTTCTAAATATTCCATTCCAAGTTCAATCCATACTCGCATGGCTCCTAGGCTAAAGCCCACGATTCGCAAAGAGAGTCATATTCCAGCCTAAATAATACACAAATCCCCACATTGTCTCCCAGGCCCCAACACGCAGCGGGCCCTACAGCCTACACGTAGGGCCCCACTATGACCCAGGCCCCAACGCACAGGCCCTTCTTGGATTGTATGTCTGAAGAGCTGGCTTAGTAAATCAGCAGGTGACCATGGCATCAGTCTGTGTTCAGCTGGCGAAGGTATATATCAAGGAGATAGCTTGCATATCAATAAAAGGTCATGCGAAAATTAGTAGGTTCACAGTCCTCAACAAGCACCGTAATGTCAGGTAACTTCCCTTGAACAGGTACCGAGCAAAAAGTGACATGCATGTCATATCACTAACACAAGAATGGAGGCATGCCTAGAGGAATCATTGCTAGTTATAAAGACGGGGCAAAGAAAGAATGCCTGGAAGTAGAGGATGGAAGAAAGACTCGGAAACTGTAGTAGAGGAAACAAATAAAATGACATGCAAGGACACACAGCAAGGAACGACCAAAGGAAAATATGAGACAGCCGTCACCGGTATGGAGAGACAAGCCTCGCGCTGTACCACGAATCCACAACTCATTTCTGACGGACGGAGGGAGTTCTGGGGACGTGTATCAGTTCAAAGATGGAGGGTGATGGGAAAGGAGGGAATAAAAGAGGGAGAGGGAAAACGAAACTGATATAAAAGAACAAATTTGTTATTGTTCTTACATGTTACAGTATTTATATTATTAGGATGTCAGTTAACTGGTTTTATTTCACCTTTTTATAGCTCGTATATAGATTACCAGTTATTTTGCTAAACAGGGGTACTCAAACTGATTCAAATAACCAAGGCAATGTCTTGCAATAAGGATTGTCAAGATAATCACACCGTATTAGACAAGCCACGGAATACTTTGCGATCCGAAACAAAAGCCAGAACGCTCCGTGATTTGAGGAGCGAGAGAATGAAAGAGAAAGAAAAGTTAATGGTACAAATCAGACCACACATTCTTTCCCGCCAAGATCTCCCTCCCAAACAGGCCTCCGTCGTGTCGCTAACGTAATGCGAGTGAGAACAAATGAGCCATCTCTCCCTACTACATGAAACGAAAAGATGAAATAGATGCTGTTACTCACCACGGCGGAATTTGGAGACACGTGTCCTCGAGTTACAGAAGGGGTGGAGGTGGAAGTGGGGGTGGAGGTGGAGGTGGAGGTGGAGGTGGAGATGGAGATGGAAGTGGAGATGGAAGTGGGGGTGGAGGTGGAAGTGGGGGTGGAGGTGGATGTGGATGTGGAAGTGGGGTGGAGATGGAAGTGGGGGTGGAGGTGGAAGTGGGGGTGGAGGTGGAGGTTGAAGTGGGGGTGGAGATGGAGGAGGAGGAGGAGGAGGAGGTGGAGGTGGAGGAGGAGGAGGAGGAGGAGGAGGAGGAGGGGGAGGAGGAGGAGGAGGAGGAGGAGGAGGAGGAGGAGGAGGAGATGGAGATGGAGATGGAGATGGAGATGGAGATGGAGATGGAGATGGAGGTGGAGGTGGAGGTGGAGGAGGAGGAGGAGGAGGAGGAGGAGGAGGAGGAGGAGGAGGAGGAGGAGACGGCGTTGTCATTCCGGAAGTGCGATATTTTACGATTCTAACCGAACCGGTGGGAACAACTTTGTCGTTGGGATTTCTGTGCAAGAGATTAAATGGGATGTGAATGTCATTTCGTGTGGCATCGTCTGTGGGACTGGATGCTATCCATCCTTATCGTATTTTGCTGTGACCCCTCCCATTTCCTTTCGTTTAATGTATGCATGCAGCTTGCATAATATATACGGCATGGATAGATAATGGAGATACATGTTAGAATGTTTTCACCCAGCGCCGGGTGGACACTTTCACATTCAAATATTTTGATAATTAATTTGCCATTCCATATATCATGAGCGTGTGTAGACTCTGGCATTGGTATTACTCTTTTTCTTAGTTTTTTTTCAATTCTCGCCGGAGTTTTCCGTCCCCAACAATCGTGCATAGTAATGGAAGGAGCTTAATCTATTTAAACTCCCGGGTTATTACCCCGAAGTAGCTAGTGATAATTTAGCACGCTCTACTGTGTGTTATTGTGTGCTCTTGCTTGTAAGGGGGTCGCAATGGTCTTGTTATGGGTTGCTTTGTTAGGTTATGAGTTGCCCGGCTGAATTACGCGCTGTTAACCACTGCATGGATGACAAATACGAGTAACCATGGGATATTTAAGGAGCCATTGTGTGAGATTTAAATGGTCATTATGATTTCCATATCAGTCGAGCATAGCTTTTGAGAAAGGTTATGCGAGTGACGGCAGGGTTGTTGGTGGCGTAGGGCAGGTGACCAGTCCACTAGGGCTTCATGTAAGTACGTACGTGCATGTGTCACATAAGTCAAGGGTGTGGGAGTCCTGATGATGTGGCCATTAACCCTTGGCGCCATACAGCGCATGGGGATATCCCCCCTTCTACCCCCACCCCCACCCCCACCACCTTTCCCCTCCTCGCAATACTCCCTTCAGACACCGCAGAGGGACAAACAAATGGGATACTCCGGGCGTGGTTGGATACAGCACCGACGTGTGTTATTAATACCCGCATTAACACCGCCGTCGCCGCGCCCGATGACAAATGTTGTCCCCGGTACATTACCTTCACCTTGGGATAAATTGGCACAGTCTTAAGTGGGTATACAGCGTTGATGTGGTGTATGACGACATTATTCTGATTTCCTCTGTGTATATCAAGCTTTAGCAAATGTATACAACTAAGGGCAGGCAATGGCACCCCGAGGTGGCTTAACATGCAATATTTAACTGTGATGATATTGCAACCGCGCGAGTGTGTCTTGTCGGCGGGAATAATCTGGGGATCTTTTTCATCTGGTGATGGAGGGAGGGAGGGAGGGAGGGAGGGAGCTAGGCAGTTAGGGAGAGAGGGAGAGAGGAAGGGGAAGGAGTAGAGAGGGAGGGAGGGAGGGAGGAAGGGAGGGGGAAAGGGAAAAGAGTGAGTTAGTTGAACCTTTATATTAGAGCAAGTTATATGTCATTTGTGCAATGGATGGCTGTTGCACTCTTCGATGTTGTATGTTCCGAAGTGCTCATTGCGGTACGAGTGACGGGGGCGGAGAGACACCTGTGATGCATGCCTTATTTATGTATATCGGGGGTTAGTAGGACATTAGATTTGAAATTATGAATAAGTAATGGAAGACTTGGCCATTCCCTTTAGCTTAGTAAGCCCACTACCTGAGGAGGAGATCGCGTGCGCCGGCCAGTTGTCGGCCCGTTTGTATATGGTGGCGGATCTGTCGCAAAAGCCATGTCAGCATCGATAAATCAGTGTAACTTTTATTTTATTTATGCTTTATTTTCATTTAGGTGAGGGTGCGAACGCGTGTTCTGTCTGAAAATGCATACATATTGGATTCAAGGAATATATTAATAAAGTTTATTTAATAACAGACAAGTATCATACCCCCCCTCCCCTGACGCCCTTCCCCCACCCTCTCTCTCTCAGATTAACGTGATTATGCACGTCATATTTCACGTGCGTTAATTTTCACCTTCATTACCATCCAGGGGAGTGTTAATGCAGGTGGAACGGCGGCCGCCACACCATCCTCTTTATTGGCGTGGAGACGAGAACAAAATTTATTCTCCATTTCTCCCTTGTTCCGCGACTTTCACCCAATCTCCCTCCACCTCCTTTCTCGCGTGTGTGGCTTTTTCCCTCTCCTTGCTCTGCTCCTACCCACTCCGTCTTCTCGTCACTTCTACCAGAAGGCATCCTGCGTATTACCTGGAATCCTAACGTACCTGTACCTGGCCTTCTCCCTTCTTCCATCTCTCTTCTCTCTCTTTATTCCCACCATCACTCTCTTCCGCCCTCCCTCCCTCCCTCCCATCATCCCTCTCTCTCCCCCCCTCTCTTCCCCTCTCCCTCCCCCCCTCTCTTCCCCTCTCCCCCCCTCCCTCCCATCATCCCTCTCTCTCTCCCTCTCCCTCTCTCTCTCCACCCTCCCTCTCACTCTCCCTCTCACTCTCCTTCATTTCTTTCTTTCTTTTCCTTTCCTTTTTGTTCATTTTCTTCTCTATCTTTCCTCCCTCCCCTATTCTTTCTCTCTATCTCTTTGCTCCACTTTGAGAGGACATTTTATGCACTGCGGTCGTCCTGTGTCCCCCGAACTCTGGTCTGCGTCGCTCGTGTGCGCATGTGTCCCGGGGCCGTGGCGCTTAATGGCTTTGGTGTATGGCTAACCACTAATGATTTTGGTGACTAATGACATTACACCGGTCATGCCTCTGCCTCCTCTTGCCACGACGGTCGGTTAGCAGTAGCGACCGGGGGGAGGGGGGTCTTCTACTTCTCCGCTTACTACTACTGATACTACTACTACTACTACTACTACAACTGCTACTATACCTTACCTCGCCAGGGAGAGGGTGCGAAATAGACCCTCCTCTATAATGGATCATCTTGTATCTGTATTATGTCTAGCGTGATTCATAATAGCCGCCCCTCCTCCTCCTCCTCCTCCTCCTCCTCCTCCTCCTCCTCCTCCTCCTCCTCCTCCTCCTCCTCCTCCTCCTCCTCCTCCTCCTCCTCCTCCTCCTCTTCCTCGTCCTCATCATTGAGACTGGTAATGGTAATCATAATGGTGATGGGAATGCTGGTTCTCCGAATGCTAATGGTAATAAAAGTGGATGATTGCGTCCCCCTCGACCCAGAACTTTTTACATGGTGTGAGTGAGGAAATCGGGTTTGGGGGCTGTTTGTTGTTTATTTTGTCTTCATTCCTCATTTATAACTCTCTCTCTCTCTCTATCTATCTATCTATCTATCTATCTATCTATCTCTCTATCTCTCTCTCTCTCTCTCTCTCTATCTCTCTCTATCTCTCTCTATCTCTCTCTATCTCTCTCTCTCTCTCTCTCTCTCTCTCTCTCTCTCTCTCTCTCTCTCTCTCTCTCTCTCTCTCTCTCTCTCTCTCTCTCTCTCTCTCTCTATATATATATATATATATATATATATATATATATATATATATATATATATATATATATCCATATATATATATATATATATATATATATATATATATATATATATATATATCCATCCATCCATCCATCCATCCATCCATCCATCATCCATCCATCCATCCATCCCCCCTATCCCCCCACTCTTTCCCATATTCCAGCCATTGCCTTACCCGCTACTCACCCATAACCGTCATCCAATACTCGTCCTCCCTCAGTGTGCACAGCTTGTCCCTCTTCCCTCTTCCCTCTTCTCTCACCCCCCTCTTACCACCCTCCTTCCCCACCTCCACTCTTATCCCTCCAAGCTCTCTCTTCCCCTTCCCCTCTCCAGGCTCTCTTCCCTTCCCCCTCCAAGCTCTCTTCCCCCTCTCCTTCTCAGCTCTCTTCCCCCTCTCCCTCAAGCTCTCTTCCCGGCTCCACTTCCCCTTCTTCCTTTCCTCCTGCCTCCCCTATCTCTCATGCTCTCCCCCCCGCCTCCAAAGCACTCCTCCCCTACCCCCCCTCCAAGCACTCCTCCCCCTACCCCCACCCCTCCAAGCACTCCTCCCCTACCCCACCCCCCCTCCAAGCACTCCTCCCCTCCCCTCCCCTGGACCCGCCCTCATCCCGGGGTATCGTGACTGATTAGTCGTTCCCACATTGTCCCGACCTGCACACCCGCTCCTGGATGGACGTATCCGACAGCCGCATCTATAATGCTTGATGCGTCCCCGTCACGATGACCGGGCAGATACACCCTCGTCCCTGATATCCGCGAATTTCAATGGCTCGAGAACTTTAATTTTTCCGGTTTCCAGCGAGTGTATCCGGTGATTAGTGCTTGTCAGAGGGCTAATTAAGAGGCGTGTGTGTGTGCGTGTGTGTGCGTGTGTGTGTGTGTGTGTGTGTGTGTGTGTGTGTGTGTGTGTGTGTGTGTGTGTGTGTGTGTGTGTGTGTGTGTGTGTGTGTGTCTGTGTGTGTGTGTCTGTATGTATGTGTGTATGTGTCTGTATGTATGTATGTATGTGTGTGTATCTGTGTGTCTGTCTGTGTCTGTGAATGTTTTCTCCTTGTATTGCATTTTGAGATTAACCTTTTCCCTTCATTCCTCCCCTTGCCCTCCCCCCTACGTTGTTCCACCACCCTTGTCACGCTGTCGAATAGAAGCAACAAGACACGTAGGTCTCTTTCTGAAAGATACGAAATGAATGAATGCACTGTTGGTAACGGATTCGTAGAACTAGATTAATGTGATTGCCAGACTTCTTTTTTTTTTTTTTTTAGGAGAGACTAGCATTGTCCTATGCGGCCTTCCCTTGTAATCTGCGACCCTTGATCTTGCGTGGCCAATACAGTGACCCGATTGAGAAAGCGGAGGATAATCATTTCTTTTGATTATTACACCGTGCGATTATTTCCTCTAATAGTTTTACGTTTCCTTATAATTATCCCCGTAATAATTGCGAAAACAATTATTTTTATAGGATGATTATCCTACCATAATTACGTTCGAGTTGATCGTTAATCGAAGAAGTATGGACGAAGAAGTATAACCAAGCGCTTTCGCGGACGGACAGGGAAATGGACACGCACGAGAGAGAAAGAGAGAGAGAGAAAGAAAGAAAGAAAGAAAGAAATAGAGAGAGAGAGTACAGTATAGTATGTTAAATATAATTAAAGATAATGTGCATGTATGGTAACGTGCGGAAGCCTTAATAGGTAAAAGGATAACCGCGATTGGCTTTAGGTGTATGGGTGGGCGGGCCGCGGGCGTGATGATAATAACCGTGGAGCCATCATTACCACAGGCGTTTGTCAGCTGTCGCCACAGTCCCTGGAGGCATCCCGGTATTCGGACCAACACTCGTGCTTATGTCGTGCTGTTCGAGCCTGCACCTTGTTTAACATTACAGGCCAAACATTAATCTGTCGTCCTGGGCGGTTTGTCATGTTAAAACTATTAAACATATACCCCTTTGTTGCTCTTGCATACCCGGCGCGTGTTTGACAGCGGATATTTATGAGTCTATAATTGTTATTGAGGCGACATTAGTCTAGATAGCGAATGCGTAGACTCATTAGCTTAGTTAGCCCTTGTAACTCTAGCCATATTTTTCAAGATTGATGCCTTTGTGTAACGTATCGAAAATGCACAGCATGAGGTTGGCTGTCGGCACAGTACAGAGGGAGGAATATTGAAGCGTGTTGCAACCCCTAACCCCCTCCTCCGCCTCCTCCCCCAACTCCCCCACCTCCCCCACCTCCCCCTCCTCCCCCTCCTCCCCCACGTCACTCCCAGTGGCTGGCTTCCTCTCAGCCATTATATCCTTCACTAGGTTCATATTATTGTTACCTTTTTTTCTCGAGGAATTGATAAATGCCACCATTGGTCACTGGATGGAGATCATTGGCCGCCCTCATTTCCAATTCCATTTGGACGTCAAAAAGGGACGCGATGCATTCTGAACGTGCCAGAGGAGTGGCTGGTAATCCATCCTCAAGTGACATGGAAACGGTGGTTTACAAGGACGTATATTACCCTGACGAGTGCTTGACGTGGACCACTTGTCTTTGTTCCGTTATGCTTGTGTTGTGTGACGACAGTTTTAACTTCTTGTTTTGTTTTGCTTGTTGTGATGAGGATGCTCCTATTCTGGCTTGATGTTGCTCCTGATGATGCAGATTACTTTTTGCATTCATATCGTCTCTCCGTGTTCATGTTCTCGCTGTTCTTTGTACTTGTTACATTTCTGTAACAATTCGTATATAATCCCCGTTTCTTTGGCAAAGTATGATGTTTCCGTTCTGTGTTTGCTGCCATGCTCCGTATCTGAAGCAGAAGTACACCCACGCGAGATTTGTAATGAACCCCCCAACGCTCGCCTCTCGAAGGCACCCGAGTTTTTCATTGGCAAACGGTTTATGAAATGGCTTGAAACCAGTTTCGAGGGTGGGCGCGGAGAGGGCATGACTGTGCATTTTATTACCCCGCTGTTTCTGTATAAACTTGTATATACATTTATTGATTAGTGCCGAGGCTCGTATTGATCTACGGTGGCCGTGCTAGTAGTGCTAGTGGATTTTGCACGGTGTTTGGCGGCGATAATAGCGCTGGGATGGCGTCGGACAATCTTTCGGTGACCATAGAACTCGGGATTTTGGGGAAGTTGCAAAACTTCACGGGTGTTTGGTGGCTATGATGGCTTTGGTAGAGTTATATATCTTTATATTTTTCCATCGAAGCTGAACACTTTCACACTGTTAGGGTTATTTTTTGTACTCTAGAAGTAGTCGCATGACAACGGAATCAAGTGTTCGCTGTGTCAAGTATTGTATGACTGTTTCGCATATAAAGACTTCCAGGTAAATTGACTTTTCGGATTAACATTTCTCTGGCACGATAGCTCCGCGTGTGCGCGCCTTATGTGTTTGTTTGTGTATTTGTTTGTGCATCATGTGTGATTTATATATATACATACAC
>BOPN01002706.1:60000-62500 GCA_017312705.2 Penaeus japonicus | reverse complement strand
AGACAGATACCCGAAGCATCCAACTGGGGCTATCAGCCGCGGCTATTAAGGAGGAGGAATTCTTGCTCACTTCTCTTTCGGTTATGTTGGCCCGCTTTGTTTACTATGCTGTATGCTTTTATTGCATGTTGAAACTATGTCAAACCGAGTTAAGGACTGAGAACTCGGAGATAAAACTGTCGCTAGAGGCTACAGAGGAGATGTAGGTGGAGCGGATGGGGGATGCTGCGGAGTCACTTCTTCCCGAGTCGTCGCCGCTTTCGGTCCGAGCGCTCTGAGCCGCCGTTGAGCTCAGGGCCGCGCTCACACCAGGGGACGCGGCGTGGCGTTCGCTGTCGGAGGCCTAAGGGTCGGAGTGTGCTTTCGACGGGCAGCTTGGGTAATGGATAGCCAGAGCAGACGTATAGTATAGTAAGCCATATGAGAGTTATTTGTGTATGAACTGTTTGTTTATACGTTGTCGGTGGACGGAATGAAACTGACTAGGACGTGGAACGCGATAGACCGTATGACGTGGGTCCTGCTCATTTGTGCTTGGCGTTCAGGGGGGGTGGGAGGGGGTAGGGGATCGGGAGAGTGGCAGGGCTAGAGGGGAAGTGCCGAGAGGGGAACAAAGAGGGGAGGGGAGGCAGGGGAGTTTCCGAAGACTGCTGGAGACGTGATTTACAGATTTATGAGGACGGCTCGGGCAATAACCTGTGTCGGGTAATCCAGACGAGGAAGGGAGTCTCTCTCCTGCTACCCCCCCTGGTGATAGGGAGGGGGAGGGGGTTATATACAATTCCTTACGCGGGTGTTGTTCGTACATACTTACTCCCACTGCGTTCGTATGCTTTGTTTATGCGGTACGTGGGTTCACTCAAGCATGCATTTGGAGAGCCTATAAAAAAGTCCTCTTGTAATTGTTCATCTTTTGCTTTAGATTTCCTTCCATTTACTCGATGCCCCTCCTTTTGAAACCGCATTGCCTCGCCAGTCCAAGAAAAACAGATGTTTGAGGCGTGAGGGAGAGGCGGGGTACATATGGGAGCCAAACGCCACCCTCGTGTTGTGATCATTTACTCCAGAAACAAAGGAAGGCCCACGTCACAAGGGCTCCGTATATCCCCCTCGCACCCTCCCCTCTCTCTATTTCTCTTCCTTTCCTTTTCTATTTCTTCATTTCTTGTTTTGATTTTCTTTTCTTTTTTCATTTCTCCCTCCACCCTCTCTCTCTATCTCCCTCTTCCACTCCTTCCCCTTCCCCTTCCCCTTCCCCTTCCCCTTCCCCTTCCCCTTCCCCTTCCCCTTCCCCTTCCCCTCCCCCTCCTCCACCATTTCCCTTACCCTCTTCTTGTTCTAGCTTTCTCTTCTTTCTTCATCTCCTCCCCCTTCTCTTCGCTTCCCCTTACCGTCTCCACGTTCTCTTTTCCTGCGCCCACTCGCAGTGCGCACAGACACACGCACGCAAATCGTCTAGAATGCTTTTTATTTCCAAAAGAAGCAATAAGTATTGATTTCGGGTACACAGGGATTGGCTTCGATAAAATCTGATTTCATTTTATTAGCAAAGGTCACTAGAAGTACACAGACACGCGACACGACCTGCAGCAGAGACTTATAGATTTCGGGTTGACGGTTCATGGTGGCGGTGGTGGTTTTACACTGCAGTGCAATATTGCGCGGAGTCAGTCACCCGATTACGGTCAGGTCGTATATGGTTTTGTTCGAGAATAGCGTACGCACTGTTTATCTTTTTTTTAAGTTTAAAATTTTTCAATTTATTTGTGTGAATTCACCCCGATTCCAGTGTGGACTCTTGAAACTGATCGCATGGGGAACCTCCACTACCGTATGTGTTGAAGTGAATGAAAAGTTCTCTTAAGATGTACAAACATGCTATTCACATGCGCGTCCTCATCAGCATTGGTGTTTGTCCTTAAATTGGCGCTGGCTGAGATGGAAAGAATACTTGCTAATGGGATAAACCCAATGGGGCTTCCTTAATGAGCTCGTATTAAAAGTAAGGATCCCCGACGCACAGACGTTGCAGGGGCTTTGGCCTTCCTAGAATCGCCCTCGCGACGGAAGTATAGAAGTGCTAACACATGTCCTGCAGATGGGTCCAGGAGCGGCGTTGGAGGGGAGGCCATCGCCAAGGGAAGGCAGAAAGCAGGATGCAGGAAGCCGGGCATCGGCAGGAGCAGGTAATGCGGGCGCGGAGGGCTCGAGAGGTAGGCGTGCTTCGTAGCTGTTACGCACGCCCTTGGACAAGAGATTCGAGAATGCGGTAGTAACGTGAAGACTGCGTTAATAATGTATAAAGATGTGTTAAGTGGTAAAGAGTGTGTTGGTAACGAGGAGAGTGCGTGGTGGTGCGGTAAAGAGAGGCTGGGCGACGTGCTCCCGGCCCTCTATTGTGACAGATCACCCACTCGCATGTTGCCTCTCAACACCCCAACACTGGAGGAACACGAGTCCTGCCCTCCCGTCCCCTCCCCTCCCCTCCTCGCCGTCACCA
>BOPN01002706.1:42500-52500 GCA_017312705.2 Penaeus japonicus | reverse complement strand
GGAGATTAATGTGCGCATTTGTGCGGTAAAGTCCGTGGCTTGAGCTGGGGGTGACGGGCTTGGCTTGGCGCTGCTAAGCTAGGCTGCGTGCAGTGTGGCCTTTAGACGGGAGAAGTGGGCCCAGGGAATGGCTTCGGTGGGGGGAGGTCTGGGCCCTGCGGGTGGTATATGTGACACCAGGTACTAATAATTATACGTTATACGCCTTCGCTATCCCTCCTTCAATTACCTCTTTCGAGACTCTAACCCACCCTTCCATTCCTGATCTCCCCCCCCCTTACCCCGTCCCTCGCCCCCACCTCCACGTGGGTCGTGGCCTTACTTACCCCTTCCTACCCCCATGTTACTCCTCCTCCCTTCCTCTCCTCCCCTTCCCTCCCCTCCCCTCACTTCCTCCCCTATCCCTTCTCCTCCCTCTCTCCCTTTCCTCCCCTCCCCTCCTCCCCTTCCCTTTCCCTTGCTCTCCTCCTTCTCTCTTTCCCTCTCCCTCCCCCACCCCTCCCCTTCCTTGTCCTTAAAAGTTGTCCGTGATAAGCGGCTTTCAAGGAGTCAATTTGAATGTACTGGACGTGATGTTACTTAAATCTTATACTCTGTTTATTTCGGGATAGAATTTTACTAGAGACTCACTCACCCACTCATTCACACACTCGCTCGCTCACTCACTCACTCACTCACTCACTCACTCACTCACTCACTCACTCACTCACTCACTCACTCTCTCACTCACTCTCCTTCGAAAAAGGCATAAGAATTTGCAGGCATCAGTATGTAGCCTATTCTGGAATGATGATGATAGGTATGATACAAGCGAAGGTGGGCGAAAGAGTGGGTGGGATGGGGGTAAATTTTATGGGTCAGACAGTACGTTACACGCATTGTATGACCGGGGCAGTGGGAGGCGACCTGGGGCGTACGGCGTGTCGGTGGGTGGCAGGTACACGGCTTGTATCGGCGGAGGATACCCGGTGCAGGATTAGGGCGGAGGCTGGCGCGGGTCTGGTCAAGTGTGAAGGGTAATCCCCAGAGTCGTGGAGCCCTCACGTAATCCCATCAGCAGACACGCCCCCAGCCCTACCGTTGCGACGGCATGTGTCTGCAGAAGCTGCTTCTGGCATACGCTTTCCGAGCTTCTCTTCCTCTCCCTTTCTTCCCCTTTTCGAATCCTCTCGTTTTGTCTCTTCCTCGCCCTTTTCTCTATGTATCGATTACCTCAGTTTATCAACCTGTGTATTTGTTAGTCTGCCTCTTTCTTTCCCTATTTCCTACTTTTTCCACCTTAAACATCCATTCTTTTCCCCCGCTATTTTACTCTTCTGTTTATCCATGCCGAAGACTTGCCTTGTCATTCCGCCTGCGAGTTGATCATGCTGGCTTGACATCGTGCCGGACATTCTCTTGACCTTATCTCCTCCCTTTACGTTTCGTCCCTCTGCTTACGACCTTTATCCCTCGATTATCTGCTAGCCTTCATATCTCGCCGTGTGCTCCTTTGCTGACTCGATTATCCTCCAGACTAATTATGTTTCCATGGATAATTTCAACCTTCCTCGGCGACGGTTTGTGTGTCGGAGATCCTGCTCCTCCACTCACACCAGCTCCCTCAGCGCGTCTCCGGGCCTGTGCTGACCAGCGAGAGTGCCTGTGCTTAGTGGAAGGAGAGTGGGGAGAAAAGATGATTTTGTGTGTGTGCGTGCGCGTGCGGGTGTGTGTGTGTGTGTGTGTGTGTGTGTGTGTGTGTGTGTGTGTGTGTGTGTGTGTGTGTGTGTGTGTGTGTGCGCGCGCGCGCGTATATGCCTGTGTGCCTGTGCGTGCGTGTGCGCGCATGGTAGGTGGGGGTGGGGGGGGGGGACTTGTCAGCATGTTTTGTTCTGAGCTCGGGCCATGTGGTGTTGTGATCCCTCGGCGCCTTTGGTCTCGTGGTTCTATGACAACTCGAAGCGTCTTGCACTGTGGACGTCTTGCATATCAGGTTTTTAATCACAGACATTTTCTGATAGTGATCGAATCCAGGTTCTTCTATATCTCCGAGTCTGGAGAAAAATTAGTGTTAGTTCCTGCTTGTGTAATTGGCGGTTTGCCGGACCCTTGTAGTCAATCGTGCGGAAAAGGACTCAGTAACATGTTCTTTGATATGACTCTACGGCATAGCTTTCCGCTTTGCTTGTTACCCAGAATAAGTACGTTATTTTTCCGAATTTCAAATTACACGGAGCGTGAATGGCGGAGCTTTGATTAGGGAGAGAATCCGGCAGTATCGAATATCGAGTATGCAAGGGTGTGTCGAGCATCGAAAAGGTGTTGAATATCCCCGCTTCACCCCTACCCCCTCACCCCCTTGCCTTAATTCCTTAGCTGTGGGTGGTCCGGCAAAGAGGGATTCCAGCCACAAGAGTATCCTACACGAGTCAATTGTCCTGTGTTTCAGACGCATGTGACTCCTTCGACGGAGCTACAGTGAGGAGAAAGAACCGCAAGAGGTCATGCATTTGTTGAGCGACAAGACCTGGGGTTGCAGGAGGGGAAATGCCCGAGGTGTGTGCGGATGCGAAGCTAGCGTGTCGAGGAAGTGGTTTCGCCTGCGATGATATCAGTCTGTGAAGAGCGGGGAGGGCAGACTTGTTTGTGGCCGGGGTATGTTAGGACCAAACAAACAGTCTTAGTTTTGACGAGGGCGGCGCTCAGGCCCGGGATCCCCGCCACGACCCCGCTGCCCACTCTGAGGATTACCGGATTACACCAGTGGCCGCCGCCGGATTAAACGGATTAGATTGCGGATTAACTAGTGGATTAAGTTGTATGCTAAACGTTTCTGCCAAGGTATCGAGCGCATTATCGGCAGGTCGGGTGACGCGAGGACGACTGTGGTGGGATGCAGGCGGGGAGAGGAGAGAGAGAGAGCAAGGGAAGAGAATAGGAGGGGAATAAGAAAGGGAGAAGGCAAGGGGGAGGAGCCAGGAGCTTGAAATGGCTTGCAAGGGTGTCCCTTACTCGCCCTTGCTCAAGCCACTGTGGCCTTGTTGTCGGGCTTTAGGGAACACACGCCCGGGGGAACAACAGCACGCCGTGGTAAACAACAATGGCCTGCTGTACACTTATCTCAATAAAGAGACTGTCCAGTGCGTGGCCTCGCTTTTAGCTGATATATTTTGTCTGGTTGGCTATGAATTGTACGTGCGTCCTCGTGATTTCGACAGACAGACGGACTGCTTGCAAGCAGGCTGGCAAACAGACTCTAAGATTTGGGGAATGGGAAAGAATGCAGAAGGAAGAAGTGCTGGGAGAAACGGCGATAATTAGTTGGTCCTCACAGCACCTCGTAGAATGTTCAGTTTAAGGGATACATTTAACTAAACGACTGGTGTTTTGTCCTCTTGTGTTCTATTATTTTCACCACTTTGAATGTGTTTAGATAAAAATTTTGAAAGTGGAGAAGCCTTTCCGTCCCCCTCCCGCCCCCTCTATTTTGTGTCGCGATTATTAATCATATTTAAGCAGGATGTTGTGGCAGGACGAGGCCGCATGATCTGTGGCAGCGGTGGTTTTGACTAGCTCATTAGGGAGCGTGTCCGAGGTGCCCGCTCGACCCGCTCGACCCGCCCTGCTAATTAACAGCTACCCTGTCCGTCTGGCGCTCCCCGGCCACCCACCCACCTCAGCCCTTGCCTAGCCTTTGCTTTGCCTTTGCTTAGCCTTTGCTTAGCCTATACTTAGCCTTTGCTTAGCTCTTGTTGGGTCCCTTACTTGCTTTTGTTTGGTCGTTTTTTGCCCTGGCCCTTCTGTGCCTTATCCGAGGATACTTTTAGGGTCTCGCTCGCTTGTTTCGCTCCTTCTCCCTTCATGTATATTTTTATTTTTTCGTTTTCTGTGTGCTGGACTGCGTTTAGGTTTTATATTTATTTGTTTATTTTTGGTGTGTATCTTTAGCTGGCCTTGGGTGATCTTGAGCATAATCGCTATGTAGCCCAAAAAATTACATACATACATACATACATACATATGTATAAGAAATATATTTCTAAATATATTTTTTATACATATATGTATATGTATGTATGCAATTTGGACAAAGAGATAGAGGCTGAGTATGAGTGAGTGAGTGTGTGTTTGTGTGTGTTTGTGTGTGTGTGTTTGTGTGTGTGTGTGTGTGTGTGTGTGTGTGTGTGTGTGTGTGTGTGTGTGTGAGACAGAGAGAGTGTGAGTGTGAGTGTGTCGGGCCCTATTGTCCTGGTGTGATTTAGTCGTTATTTTTATCGTTCTTGTATGTTATTCATCATTATAATATAACACTGGCATGATTCCCCGCATGAGCTGTCGCGTTATGCCGCGTTTGGTATTATGGAATCGGGGGTGGACGCAGGCCTGGTGTCCCGTCCGCCATTGTGATGGTGTGCGAGTTATGAAACGTGGCCGACCCCGTTTGGAAACATTGGTGGTTATTTGGTAAACACGATGTCGGGTGATAGATCATCGGCTCGCTTTTTTTTAGTTATTTTTATTAAATTGCGGTCGGTGTTAATCTAGGTGTCAGTGGGATGTTTGTAGCTACGGGTCCTGGCGCCATGGACATACATGATATACATGCGCTGCCGCGTTGGTCCGTGACATCGGTCGCGCATGTATATTGTTGCGAAATGTAATTAACAGCTTACTTGCTTATCGTTAGTGGAATGTTCGGGAGGTTGTGTTTGTGTTTGTGTATGTGTCTGTGTATATGTATGTGTATGTGTGCACACAAACATAAAAGCAGAAGTCTATCTCCCTTTCACATACCGTAAGAATCTTGCTGATATATGCTAAATACTTCAGATATGATTTTATATATTTTTAGTCTAATATAAAGATACTAATGTATTGTTCCTTTCAGGTAAGACCATGGAACCTTTCGTGTACGGTTGGCGAGGAATCCCCATTTTCTGCTTCAGGTGAGAAACAGACACACGCACACGCGCATGCACACATACACACACAGACACACACACACACACACACACACACACACACACACACACACACACACACACACACACACACACACACACACACACACACACACACACACACACATACACACACAGAGAGAGAGAGAGAGAGAGAGAGAGAGAGAGAGAGAGAGAAGAGAGAGAGAGAGAGAGAGAGAGAGAGAGAGAGAGAGAGAGAGAGAGAGGGGGGGGGGAGAAAATGAAAGAGAAAGAAAGGGAGAAAGGGGGCGGGAGAGGGAAGAGGTGATCTGGGGGACTGGGGGAGGGGCAGGGGAAGAGAAGACAGGCATCTTCCCTGCCTAATCCTCACCTCACAGGTAGAGTCAGTTATAAAGGGACACGCCTGTCACTCAAGCAGCTCCCAGGGGAACATCTGTTATCCGCAGACGCCATATGTTTCCAAAATCACTTCACCATTCCGAGACAGCACCAGGGCGGCCGCCGCACCTCGCCACGCACTCCCTCGAGTGTGTACCTGCTCGCTTTGGCCGCTCGCCACGGCGTTCCTGCCCGAGATGCTTTGTTGTGAAATGTGGTTATGCTGTGCTAGTTAAGCCATCACGTTTCTGCTTGACGTATATGTATGTATTTATTCATATATATTTATGTGCTTTTGGTTATTATTATTTTTTGCTGAGCTCTTTTACAAGCAACGGTGTGCATCCTATTCCATGGAGTTGAGTGTTAACTGGTGTCAGGCATGAATTGCTTGACCTGGTGCACCCCTCCTTCCCCACCCCCACTCTTGTGCTAGCAATGTTGCAGGCTATGTCCAGGTGTTACGCTGTTGCAACACCAAGGTCGGCTCTCCGCAGAGGCATTGAATGATTTCCCGGTTTATGGCCCCATTAAAAGGTTACTCCGTTTTAATTGCTGGTTAATTTGACCGTGTTATATTTATTTTCGTATCATCATTCGCAAATATAATTACGGTCCCTCCCCCGGGTAGGTATGGACGCCAAGCACGAACAGCGGAGCGTCCGTGGGTCGACTTACCCGTGGATTCGTGCGTTCGTGACGTGTAACTTTCAATACTCTGACGTTAATGTCGGTCCCGGGTCACGACGCAGCCCTTTGTGTTCACGCTGCCGGGGCCCGCTGCTGGGGAGACTGACCGGGGCGAGGTAGGTGCTGGGGAGACTGACCGGGGCGAGGTAGGTGCTGGGGAGACTAACTGGGCCGAGGTAGGTGATGGGGAGACTGACCGGGGCGAGGTAGGTGTTGAGGAGACTGACCGGGGCGAGGTAGGTGCTGGGGAGACTGACCGGGGCGAGGTAGGTGCTGGGGAGACTAACTGGGCCGAGGTAGGTGATGGGGAGACTGACCGGGGCGAGGTAGGTGTTGAGGAGACTGACCGGGGCGAGGTAGGTGCTGGGGAGACTGACCGGGGCGAGGTAGGTGCTGGGGAGACTAACTGGGCCGAGGTAGGTGATGGGGAGACTGACCGGGGCGAGGTAGGTGTTGAGGAGACTGACCGGGGCGAGGTAGGTGCTGGGGAGACTAACCGGGGCGAGGTAGGTGCTGGGGAGACTAACTGGGGCGAGGTAGGTGCTGGGGAGACTGACCGGGGCGAGGTAGGTGCTGGGGAGACTAACCGGGGCGAGGTAGGTGCTGGGGAGACTGACCGGGGCGAGGTAGGTGCTGGGGAGACTAACCGGGGCGAGGTAGGTGCTGGGGAGACTAACTGGGGCGAGGTAGGTGCTGGGGAGACTAACTGGACGAAGGTAGGTCAGGGAAACTCACGAAGGGTCGTGTTTGGAAAGGGGTAGGTGCTGGGGAGCCTGACCGGGGCGAGGTAGGTGCTGGGGAGCCTGACCGGGCCGAGATAGGTCAGTGGGGGGTCACGGGGGATGGGTGCTGGGAGGGCGCAGCCCTCCATATGGAGCGGTGACTGGGAAGAGTTAGGAGGCCGAAACGAGATCACCTTGAACAGTACTGAGGAAGTAGTCCCAATACGAGTGTGAGTGTGGTGAAGGAGGGCCTTGCGTAGGCGAGGGGCAGGAGCAGCGGGCATGGGGAGGGCGCTATTAAGAAAGTGGGATTTTGCTCGAATGCGCAAATAAAGTTTGATGGAAGATGCCGTTTCTCGAGGATGGGGTGTAATTGGCCCAGGAGAGAAGATATCCGGCGATTCGTATTATGATGGAGGGAATCGTGTCAAATGTTTATGAAGGAGCGTTCAAAGAGTGCATAAAAGTAGGCATCCTCTTCTCTGCACGACCATCCGACGCGACGACAAGACGAAGTGAAGGGTAGAAGATCGTCGTTCAGGATACGACACGGTTGGCAGCGTTGCAAACCCGTGTGAGTCAGTCAGTTGAACGCAGTCATTGCAACGCTCGTCCTCGGCACATTCCAGCACCGTCAGAGCGGCCAGGAAATTATACTAAAAAGGATCCACATTCCAGGCGCCCGTGTGGGGAGCGAGGAAGCAGCGAGAGCCAGCCTCTGAAAGTTCTCAATGATGGAGGGAAATAACAGCAATAATTGGCGTGGTGCGTCCCGGGTGTGCGACCCTCCAGTCACGAGCCTGTCACTCACCAGGCAGGTGGGGGGAGGGGCGCACGGGGAGCCTCACCGGGGAGGGGCGGAGGGGGGGGGGAGTCGGTGTGTGTGACGCTAGGGGAAGTGGGGGTCGAGGGGGAGGGGAGACGAATGGAGGCGAGGAGTGTGAGACCGGTCGTGGGTGGTGCGTATGTGGGGTGGGAGAATAGGAGGGGGAAGTGAAAAGAAAATAACGAAGAGGAGGAGGAGGAGAGGCCGGGAGGGTAGAGAAGGCGATGGTAGAGTGAGAGGAGGATGGACGATAAAAGGGCAGGCGAGACATAACCAGAGGGAAGAATGAAGAACGAAACGAGTAAAAAATATAGCTGAAATGAGGCAGAGAGGGAGGGCAGGCGAGGGCCAGAGGGGACGAGAATGAGGGAGGAACACAGTAGGAGTGGAAGGTTAATGTTCGAATGGCAGTAATTGGGTGATGGACGTATGGAGGAGGGAGAGGAAGGAATGGGTGATGGCGTGTGGGCGGGAGGGAGCAGCACGGGAGAGAGGGAGAGACACTCGAAATGCAGACAGCGAGTGCTAACCTCGTCAGAAAAGGGTAAAGGGAAAGGTGTGTGTGTGTGTATAAAACAGTAGACTCGTCGGTAACGGTAAGGGAACAAGAAAAAGAGTCGAGAATCGAAACATGGGAGATGGTGTAGAAAGAAGGAAGGAAGGAGACAAGAGGAAGAGGGAGGAGGAATAAGGAGAGGAAAAGGGAGAAAAAGCAGGAAGCATGAATAAAAACGGGGACGAACCAAGGGAGTAGTTGAAGATGGAGAAAATTAAGTGGAAAGTTTAAGTTTTTGTTTGGAACATAGCGGATATATGCCACATAGTCTTGACTGTGGGAAGATGTGTTTTCAAGTAGAAGGTATTTGTATTTGCTAGGGGTGTTAGGTGTTTGTTTAGCTCCTGATCTGGGCCATGATCCGCACCGAATAAACTTTTTCATTGTTGGCTCAAACAGCGTGGAACCGGAATACTGCGGCCGGAACTCGCTCTGAAGTACAGTGTGTATTGCCCAAGTTTGATGAGGCAGGTAGATTTAAGGTGAATGGAGTGGGCGGAGAGGTAAGTGGTGCGAAGTTTTCCTCATAGGGCAATACTGCAAGTTCATTGTAACGATTCAGGTATAGGATAAACAGATTGAGATATGGACTTCATTTTTATTGGAACTTCGAGTCCACTTCATCTTTCAACTCGACTGGAAGGCTGTTGACAAAATGGCGGTATTTTGGTGATACACACCATCCAATGGCACAGGAAAGGCAGCCTCCCAAACCGTTAAACCATAGTGGTCTTGCTACCATTGAAGTGGAGCGTGTGGTTGCGCTGCTATGTAATTTGCATCCCCTGACGGTGGAAGTAAGGTGATGAGCTATTGAAGATTGCACGTCTTGCGAACGGGGGGGGGGGGGGGGGGGGAAGGGGGGGGGGGGGGGGGGGGGGGGGAGCTGAAGAGGTGGGAGGAGAGGGGAGAGGAGTATGAGATTGGTCATGTGCAATATCGAGTTCGTTTGTTGTTATACTATGAGTATTTATTTTTGTTTGAGATCGATAGCGGCTTATTTATTGATTTATTGCCATTTCGAAGAGTTTTATTTGTTTGCTATCACCTATTTACTTTCGGTGTGGGGTAATAAAAGCACTTCTTCAGCGGCGTCTGTATGAAGGGTTACGGAGCATCCATTGTATCGTAAGTGACGGCTGTGTTGATACAGCGGGCATTGGTAATGTCGGGGCGGAGCGGTGCGCGTCTCAGCGATGGTCTTGTTTGTTGAGAAAGCCCACGTGATGACACCAACCCGCGTCCCTACACCCTCCCGTCGCCTCCTTGAACGGATCTACACATGGCACCTGTTTGTAGAGTCGCCCCGAGGCACTGACACCTCTCGGACTATATCCCGCCGGTGTCCCCTGGGAAGCGAGAGGGCTGGACCTGTGGTCGGGCAGATGGTTTGGCTCTGTCCTCTCTGCATCCTTACCAAATCAGTTCCTTCCCAGCTACTTTGATATCGTAGATATCACTGTTGTAGCTTCCCAACTATTTATTTCATAACATTTGTAGAAGCATATTCCAAGTCTGAATCATGACTTAAGTTCTTGCTGCATGTATAGGTAATGATGTCTTATGCAAATACATGGCTAAAAATAGCCTGTGACCTACTGTTGCATCTAGCAATAGGGATTTTTCCGTCTTGTTTAGATACACACTCTAACGTGGTGTGTTTACTTATTCAAATTTTCTAAAAATGCTACCCAGTATCTTGCACATACCAAATATTTACTCTTGCAAGACTTACCACTCAACTGATGCCATGCGTCTGTATCTACATTTAATGAGTGGCCCGCGAAGTGCACTGTGACTCATGAAGTGGACCAGTAGCCTCATTAAATGCCCACCTCAGATGTTATGGATGCCTTCCTCGTCGAGAGACAAACAAAGAGCGTTTAACGAGTGGACATATTCGTCG
>BOPN01002706.1:27500-37500 GCA_017312705.2 Penaeus japonicus | reverse complement strand
TGGGGAGGGGGGAGTGGGACTCGCGAACCATTAAAAAACATACTTGGGAAATCAATAGATACGAGTAAAACCTATTTCCTGGCACCTAGTACTCAGTGAAGATGCAGCGAGAGGTAGGAGGGGAAGAGAAGAAGGGGAGAAATCGGGGAGATAGCATGGGGGAAAAGAGACTGAGGGAGAGAGAGAGAGAGAGAGAGAGAGAGAGAGAGAGAGAGAGAGAGAGAGAGAGAGAGAGAGAGAGAGAGAGAGAGAGAGAGAGAGAGAGAGGGGGGTGAAGAACACTGCTTTATAAGTCCGACACCATCTGTCATTCTCTCAGTCAGGCCTAGCATTTTCCCACACACGACCTGCACCACCTGTCTGCCTTAGACGCCCAGCACCAATACCAACTGTCTCTCTCACACAGTTGATACCACCTGTCTCTTTCACGCGCACACAATGGCCCCGTCACCACCTGTACCCCGATATGGCCAGCGCCACCTGGCCACCCTGGAGCGGTAGCAGGCTCCTTCAGCGTACACTGGGGCCCATCGCCTCGCCGGCGGGCTCCCGCTGTGGCCAAGGACACGCGCGGAAATTAAATCGGAAGTGGTGATAACTGAACGCTGGCAAAGACGTGATGCAGCGCCCCTTCCTCGCCTCCCTCCTCCTCCCTCTCCCCCCGTCTTTCTCTACCTGGCCGATGGCGCCCCTGATGTTACGCCACAAAGCAAATCATCAACGCTATACCATCCACTGGCCATTGATCCTCGGCTCTTCCGCAAAGACGACTTCGTTCGCTTTAAAGAGTGTTGGGGTGCTCTGTGGATGTGTATATGTACATGAAGTTCGATTTTTCTCTGCGATCGGAAATAATGATGTCCGTATTTATTCCTGAGGAGGTGTCTGAATGAGATTCAAATTCCAGCTGCGAAATGCTAAGCACAAATAATCGCTGCCGCCGTTGCTGAAGTTGCTGCCAGTTGTCACCCCCTGCATCACTAGCGGATGCTCAAGACTGTTACTCGATATCTCCGGCGTTAGTCACACGTAAAATGACGCAGCAGTACAAGGCTGGCCGATATGCTGTCATTCTTTTATCTCTCGTCCGCACAGGTATGCTGTTTTTTCCGGAGAGTAAGGGCGAAATGAAGGCGATTATGTTCTAGGAACTCTTCGACACAGTCGTTGGAATGATCGTGTAGACTTAATAGCTCTTAGTCCGTGTTTGTGTTGAGCTTCGAAGACCTTGTTAAAGTCGGAGGAGAAAGAATGTTTCGAGAGGGCCAGGTACCAGCAGTTTGACAGTTGGTGCGTCTGGTGTAGCGCCCGAGATTAATTCTAGGAGAGCAGTGGCGTGGCATGACACTCGTCACTGACACTTATTACCTCGTCACTTCCCTCTGCACGCTGGTAATCCCGCTCCTTCATCCCCCTGATTCTGGCTATACTTCTATAAATATCCGCGTGCCCGGCGAACACTCCTCCTAATTGCACGAGAGGAAGTTTTGCGTTGTCTCCGTGACGTACGTGGCTCGTAACAAGTCGCCGGGGCTTTCCTCGCTCTTCGCGACGCGGGAGTAAAGTCTGTGACGAGGGGGCGGCCTGTCACTGGCCTCGCAGCGGCGGCCGGGGGCGTCTTGGGCCTTCCGCGTCTTAGAGTATCGATACCAACCCCAATCAATCATGGCTTTACATCGACGCCCATTTAAGGTGAGATGGATTTGATTGGTAATTAATTAGGGCGGGTGGATGGCGGGCCATTTGCGATGATGGATACGACGAGGCGACGGGGAGACTTTGGCCCATTGTGGCGGCGGGGGTTGAGGGTGGCGGGCCAAGCCGGAGTGCCTGTGGGAGCTCCGATTGCGATGGCACTCTAGGACTGCCGCTGCCATGGCATGGAGATGCTTGGCAGTAAAATCGCGATTATTAAATTACCGACGATATTTCCGCTATGTCCTGGTCTTACCAACGTTAATGGGATGAATTAATGAAACAATATATGAGGAAAGCATGAATGTGCATAAGGTAGTGCTCCATATTTCAGCGTGGAGTGACCGAGTGCATAGTAGCAAGGCTTGCAGTGCGGCGGTGACAGCGCTGTAATTACTGTTCCCATTATATCCTCGAGTTGTATTTTAGTTTAGAAGATTGCACTTAGCTTGAGACATTTCACAAGAAGGATTGTTATTAGTGTAAGTGAACCCAGAGTTATTTAAGAAAATGAGGGGATTATTTGACAATTACTGAAGGGTAAATATAGCGAATTACCGGTAATTGGGATATTTTAGCATGTCTTCAATGACCTCGCGGTTCGTAGCGTCGGTAAAGAAGATTGGCACAACGCACTTCTCAAGATTAGGATTGTAAATAGTATTAATGTTATACGGAGTGGTGGGCGGGGGTGGGGATGACGTGGTAGTGGGTGGAGGGGCGGTGGGGACGTGGCTCCGCCCCCCCTCAACGCCCCCCCCCCCCCCCCCCCCCCGATTCCCACAGCAACCTCCCCCCTCACCCCCTGCTTGGCCGGAAACCCCACGCCTTTTACACCCCTTCAACTCAGCTCTAGGATGACGGCCCTTACTTAAACTGTCTTCCACATCCCTCTCCACTTGCCACACCCCCCCCCTCCCATACTTTATCCCTCGCGTCATCCTATCCCCTGCGTCACCCTATCCCTTGCCTCATCCTATCCCTTGCGTCGTATCCCCAGCTCGCGCGGAGGAAGTAAAGCTACGGCTTGTCTGATCCTCGGCTTTGCTTCGCTCATTACGACTTCCTATCCCTGCCGAGGCGGTCCCGCAGGCGCCGCTTCAGAACGCTGCCTCGGACGAGTAGACTGTGAGAATATATTTCGAGTCCCGAATTCCCGTCATTATTTTGAAACCTTGACTGCTATGTCAGCTCCTCCCCTCTCCTTGTACTTTTTAAGTTAGTAATTTATTTTTGCTTATGGTATTCTGAACATGCGAAATCCAACCAATTAAAATAATGAAATGGTGATCATTAGGCATATCAGGTTTACCTTTGTTATATTTCATAGGGATATTTATGGAATTCAGGTACTATAAGATGTCCATTGGGTTGACTAAAAGAATAATCCGCTATGTCCGTCTGACCTATTTATTTATATGTGACAATGTGCTGCTGCAAATTCTATTATTAATCATGTAATCTATCGTTCCAGGTACGTTGCTAGTCCCGGTGGAGCACCAGACGAGAGTAAGTGTGTTGTTTGATTTCATCTATTTTTGGTACGTTACCTTTATCGTTCAACCGAAGATGGAAGTGTAAAGCTGCCTCCAAGACGTGAGTATGCGAGGTGAACGCCTTACTGCACCGGACGCAGAAATTGCCAAGTGAACGCTGGGCGATCTAGTGTGAACTCGGATGCACGTAGTGTGGATATCGAAGCTATACTTGCGAAGGCGTTGCTCCCACGCTCGCTAGCAACGTCTCGCGGCGAGGTGTCGGCGCTGCGATAATGAAGTCCTCGACACGGTGACGTGCACGCCCCTGCCATGCTCATACCAGAAAAAATGAGGGAGAAAAAAAGCAGGAGGATCGAAACGCGCGCAAGGTTCCCCCGCGGCGAGGCTGTCAGGCTGACAGGCCGACGCCCCGCGCCCTCTGTCGGTCCCCTCGCTCCCGCTGGGCTAATGAACCTCCGCACCCTTGATATTGCAATTAATGCGCCCCACCACCGTTAATCTCGCCCGGCCTCGAACACCTATATTTTGATTACAATTAAAGATAAGTGCTGGGAGGTGATCTGTCTTGGAGATTTGTGGCTCTTATTGATGTGGCTCGAGTTACTGAATGAGCGGCTTTTACCCAATTGTGATTTATTCGATTATTCCGTGGTTGATCTAGCATGTATTGGTGATATTTTTGGACGTGAGTTTTGGATGCAGTCAGTCATGCTGGACTCAAAGCGTTCTTCTTCTCTGCTGATATTATGTCAGTAAGTTAAGTGTGAGTGCAGCGCAGATAGAAAGAGGGTCGGTTTCATCACTCATACTTGCGGTGATGGTTTATGACAGAACAAATGATACTACCCCCTCCTCCCTCTGTCTCTGTCTCTATCCCTATCACACATTCTGTCTCAATCACTATCTCTATCTCGATCTTAGTGTAGTGCCCTGTTTTGTTGTTATTCCCCTTATTTTTTTATTTTTTTTCTTCCACTCCTTTTTCTTTCTTCTTTTCTCTCTCTGTCTTTCTCTCCCCCCTCCCCCCATCTCTCTCTCTCTCTCTCTCTCTCTCTCTCTCTCTCTCTCTCTCTCTCTCTCTCTCTCTCTCTCTCTCTCTCTCTCTCTCTCTCTCTCTCTCTCTGGATCTAGAGTTGCGAATAGGAACAAGGATAGGGTCGAAAGGGGAAGGGGGAGGCGGATATTTGTAATCTGCGGAGCCCGTAACATCAGAACGAAGGGAATTAGTGTAGTGTGTGGGGATGTCCGTAATCTGAGAGGGGAGTGAGTGTGTGATCCGAGATTTGAGGGATTGTCTGCAGTTTAGAGAGGGCTGGGGAGGAGGGGGAGGAAGCAGGCGGGAGACGAGTGTCTGTAATCTGAGCAGGAAGTAAGCGAGTGTCCATAATCCAAGCGGGAAGTGAACGAGTTCTCGTAATATGAGCGGGAAGCTGAGCGGGCGTAATATGATAGAAGGTGTTTAAGGGGGGCGGGTGTTGTGTTCTCTCTATTAGGCCATGAGAACGGAGCAGAGTGTTGGCAGGCAGGCTGCCGATGAGGCCAACTCTAGTTATTACAAATTACAGATGGTAACAACTGATGAAATTGTTTTTGATAAATGTTTCCAGGAACTGCTGTGTGGCTGGTTTTCGCAAGTCTTTCTTCAGATGTTCAAGCGTGATATGACAATAGTAATTCATATGGGCCGATGGTCAAGTTAAAAAAAAAATAAGTAAAGGGGCTGAAAATAACTTAAACGAGTCGACGCTTTGCTATTCACGTGCATAATGAAGTCAGCATTAACATAAAAGACGATAATTACGAGGGATGTGGCCCTCTCGGTGCCAGTGGCCGGACTCCACGAGACGACACAATAGTGGCCGACGTCGCATCCATCTTTCTTGTGTTACCTCGCTGGACGTTCGATGGCGTGCAAGCAGAGGTAGCAAGTGTCAGGCTGTGTGCCACGACTGTACTTAGGCTATAGGCGTTGTCGCACTAATGAGAGGGCGGCAAGGCTGTAATAGGGGCTTTGGGTTCCGGGCGGGCGCGTCATCCCTGTCCGGGCTCCTGTAGGCCTGTAGGCTCGGTGATTTATAGCATCGGCCTCACCTGTCACCCATTACCCCCGCCTCACCCCCCACCCCTTCTTTCCCCCCTACCCTCATCACACTCACCTGTTGGAGGGAGGGGCAGCTGTTAGCGACTTTGATCCATGTACCTAAGGAAAGTGTATTTAGACGCGAACACTGCTATGCGATTTCGCTTAGAGCAGTGCGGAATGTATCACGCTGTGTATTGGAGTGGACCCGGCCTGTCAGGATGTAGAAATTGTAATGGCCGTGATGGTGATCCATTTTCATGAGTGGATGTTGAATGATGGTGTCTTTAGGTGTCAGTCAGCTGCGTGTCCCACCGTGGCACATGATTGATGGCAGCTTGCTGGACTGCTGACTGATTTACGTGCATAACCTTGTTACTCCTGCATGTTTTGTACGCGTCTCTTTTACTTGTGCGCTCTGTTATTACATAGAAAGCCCTTTCTTTCTCATGCAAGCGCGCGCGCACACACACACACACACACACACACACACACACACACACACACACACACACACACACACACACACACACACACACACACACACACACACACACACACATGGCGCACGCATGCGTGTGTCAGTTTTAAAACTAAAAATTTTAATGAAAAAATCCTGTTTACGACATCATAGTTGCAAAAAAAGCCTTTATATTCTTTATGTTCTTTTGCGTGCTGCGAGATAGCTTATATGTTGAAAAAAGTGATATATATAGTTAAAACTTGATGTTCGTTACGAAACTTGTAGAGATAAGATTTTTTCAGCTGAGACCAAAATATTACAGTTAAGTGTCATGGCCCTCTTCATGGACTGAATATGTAAAGACCTTCCTTGTTTTTCTTTCAGTTTCTTTCGCTCTAAGTAATATGGAAAAAATAAATATATAAATCCGCAGCTTTAGGAGTGGAATATGCAAAGCGGCCCCTCGACGGAAGATCCTCGGGGAGGCCGCTCCTTGGGACGGTCTCCTCCTCGGCTGCGCTAACGATAGGATACGATACGATAGCCCGAGAGAAAGAGGAAGAGACAGGACGGCCAGAATGAGCCTTATTACCTGTGCCAATATTTGGGACCATTATCTTCGACGGAGATGGTGGTTGTTGGTTGATCTTGGTCTCTAATGGGTGTGTTGCTCGCTTGCCGCAGGCCAGGCTCACCTGTCTGGACGCGACACGAGAAGGGCTTTCACCCGCAGGGACCGCACCTGGTGATGGGCCGAACTCGAGGGGGCCGCGCCGGGGTTGGAGCTTCCCTTCGAGTCCGTGTGAGCCGTACCACGAAGGGAGAAAGCACAGGATTAATTATTACCATTCATACTACGATAACAATTACTAATACTGCTACTATTTACGTGTGGAGAGACCAGTACAAGACCTGATTGAGGGCCACCCCATAGAACGAGGGAAAGGCCGTCCCTGAGATGGGCCATGGCCGAGGGCTGCACCTTGGCCAGTCCTTGCCTTACTGGGTTGCGGTACCTTCGGGCTTCACCTGAAGGCTGTGCTCGTCTCGCTTCCCAGAACCTGGCGTCACTGAATTGGTTATTGTTTTGATTGTTATTGTGGTCGGAATTATTTGTTCGGATCGGTTTGGGGTTACATAGGCAAGACGCGGATTAAGGGGTGATGGCAACGAGGGTTTGTGATGATAACTAGTGATGATGTTCAATAATGTCGGAGAGAATGGAGACCCGGTTGTGACGAGGATTATGGTGGTTGTGAAGATGATCGCTGATGTGGATGATAATGGAAATTCTGTTGATGATTAAGATATCTATAATTACGATGATGGCGGCGGCGGCGGTGGTGGTAGAGATTGTGTAATGGTGGTCCCGGGAGAACCTTTCCTTAGGGAAGGTTCGACATTACAGGGCGTGCCCGAGTGGGCTGGGTGCGGGTCGTGCGCGGGGTGGCCTGTGCACAGATGAGTTACATACAGGGGTCGTGGCCGGGTGGGTCGTTAGCTGTTACCTGGAGCCCGTGGTGCCACGACCAGGTAGTGGGTACGCTGTTGCCACTCATTATCAGCTTGATTTGCATAGCCCTAAATCTTGGTTTGGCATGCTAACATGACAACACTCATAGCGGCCATAAATAACCAATAGAATCTATTAAACGTCCCATAAAGCTATTTGTAAAATCATCCGCACGAAGGTCGACGTATGAAGACGTTGTATTTTATGTCCCTGTAAAATTCGGTTGCCGGTGACGTCACGAAGGCTGGCGGTGGTGGCGGTACTTGTGCGGCTAATTGCGCGTGTGATTCTCGCCCGGGATCTCCGCTTGATCCGGGGACCTGTGGGGTGGGGGGGGGGGGGGGGGGTGGCTTGTCTTACTCCCGTCTTTTTGTCTCGTTGATTTGCTCTGCTTGTTTTTTTTTTTGTTTTTATCCTTCAGTCTAGGTTGAAGTTTTTTCTTCAGGGCAGCAAGCATGCAAATAATACCAGTGCTGGCGTAAGCAAAAGAGACAAAGAAAGGGAGAGAAAAAACGGAAATCTCAAGGCATTGATAACTTGCCAGAGTCGATTTGAGAGAAGAAAAAAAAGAATGCGGACTTGGACCTCAGTAAGTAGCCCGATGTAAGTAGCCCCGGTGTAAGGTAGCCCGGGCAAGCAACCGTTTGTGCCTTACGTCAGAGCAGGGCGGCGGGCAGACTCGGTGGTCATTATGCCGCTGCAATTTGAGGCAAATTATTGGTGTGGGCTGAGTTACGTCGGCCGCTTAGACGAAAATAAGTCCACCGGTCAGATCACTTTTTAACCGATATGAAGATTTACGGGTCGGCGGGGCGGGATGATGGTGCCGACACGATGGCCGCTACCAACTAACGGTTTTGATTAATTTACATTATGACCTTGTGAAAAAAAGCCAGTAAGTGGCCAGCATAATTGTTTTGCGGATAATGGGGAGAGATCCGATCTAGGGATGTTATTGAGTCATAATCACGCGGGAACATGTTTTTTCTCCCGTTTTTTCTCTCACCATCCGTCATTACGGACCCGGAGGACAGGAGAAACAAGTGCGCAGGTGTGATCCGCTGTGAGATGTGAGTGATGGCTGGAAAGGTGTCAGCCACCCTTGCCCCCTCTCCATTCTCCGGACCTAAGGTATTGTCACCCCCTTCCCCCCTCGCCAACTCCCCAGGTTCTATCCGTAAGATGGCGTCTCCCACCCCACCACCACCACCTCATCTTCTACTTATTCTTTACTCCTAAGTGGTTGGTCCCCCTCCCTCGCCCCCTCTCCCCTCTCTTGCCCTCTCCCCCCCTCCCCAGCCTCCGGTCGTGCATACATGGATTGATCGCGTGGTCGACGTCGATTGATAAGTCCCTTCATTTGACTGGTGTGCTCGGGACGCCGCGGCCTTGTGCCCGGAGCACCAAGGGCCAGCGTTATTGCACCTGGCGGAGGTAAGTCACATGACCTCAGGCTGCGATCTCGGAGTTGTCCATAATTTCTAAGATCCCTTTTTTCCTAGGACTTGCGAGAAGTGATTCTAAACTTACGTGTCATTACCTTGGGGGTTTACCGGCACGCACACATGCACACACACTCGCAAACCCTGGCGGTAATCTGCAATCTCAAGTTGACGTAAATTTCAAGCGTATGCAAGGCTCCGCGAAGAGAAGGAAGTTGCCTGCTTCCGGCGGATTACGTCATATTTGCGGTGGGACGTAGATCGGCGACTCCAGACACCCCCCCCCCCTCCACCTCCATCTGTGACCGTCACGGCGCAGCGGAATCATTTCACGGCGGGATGCGCTTCTTCGCCGCCGAGACCAGCATCACTGTCAGCCTCAACCGCTTTTGTGTGTACAGGGACATGGATTATGTATGTGCTGTGTCAGTGGCCGAACGTGTAGGGGCTTTACTGAAGGCGATGCTTTTTTTTTCTCTCTCTCTCTCCCATCCTCCCTCTTTCTCTGCCTTCCTCTCTATCTCTATCTCCCTCACTCCCTTTTTCTCTCTCACTCCCTTTCTCCACGCTCTCTCTCTCTCTCTCTCTCTCTCTCTCTCAGCCTCTCTCTCTCTCTCTCTCTCTCTCTCTCTCTCTCTCTCTCTCTCTCTCTCCCCCCCTCCCTCTCTGCGAATAAAAGATATCAAATCTCTCTCTCTCTCTCTCTCCCTCCCTCTCCCTCTCTCTCTCCCTCTCCCTCTCCCTCTCCCTCTCTCCCCTCCATATGCACACGCCGTTCTGGTCAGGAAATGATACATCGGGATTATCGATTTTGGATTGAGGTTGCAAAAGTATTTATTATTGTTATTATTATTATCATTATTATTTGTTATGTTATCTGATTATAGGGCCGAGTATATTTAGCGTCCGGTAATGGATTAATGCAATGTATTTGTTTTTTGCGCGCCGTTTATTTTTGTTATTGAATTTATATAACCACCCTTACTCCTGCAATAGATAATTAAATGTTGCAGCTAATGCCTAGTATGATCAGAACAGAGTAGGAAAGATTAGGTATATTGAAAAGGACATAAAAGGGTGTAGTAACATTTGCGAATATTGTTAGTGTTATTCTCATGATCATGCGTATTCATATATCTCAGTTATTGTTGTTGATAGTGTTGCATTTTGAGTACATTTTTCTCATTACTATTTTATTTGTTCTGTTGTGTTCTGCGTCATCATCACCCACGTGTTTTGTGTTTGAATTAAAATTGATAATTATAATTGTAATGCTTGATGCTAGCATTAAGAGCACCGGTAGCACTT
>BOPN01002706.1:0-22500 GCA_017312705.2 Penaeus japonicus | reverse complement strand
TATATCTCTGCCTCAGTCAAGACTTTCTATCGTTTGCTTGATGTGTGGAAGGAAGTCTTCACCTTCAACGGGGGGGGGGGGGGGGGGGGGGGGGGGGTTATGTGTCTAGCGTATGCAAGAAAGGGCGAAGGTGGAGGTAGGGACACGTGGGGAGGGAGGGGGGTCTGTCACGGCGTAGCATCCGTGTCTTTCATGTCTCGCGAGTTGCGTCCTCCCCGTCTTTATTGTCTCTCGCGGTGTTTAATTCCGTTCGTCGTGTCGGCTGTGGTAAAGGCCTGTTGTCGGGTGATGTATTTTATGGCTGGAGTTTTGTTATAACGCGTGTTTGTAATATCGCGTTACAAAGTAATGTCAGTTATACAACCGCACCATGTCTTTGTGGAGTCTGTTGCCGTTGTGTTTTACGTTTAGTTGTATCATGTAGGAATTAGTAATATTTCTGTCGAGCTTGCTGGTCGGCCTTTGCGCTGAATGCGAGTGTCTCCGTGTTGTACCTGTGAATGGAGGCGTTCGCAGAGAAGACTGCACTGGATTGTGTCATATTATAAAAAAAATTAAAAAAACTCCCTGATGCCAGGTTAAATTTGGTGACGATGCTATGGCTTGTAGAGGTTAAAGGCTGTGGCATGGTAGTGGTTTTATTTTCTGATTTAGTCGGGCGATAACCTATGATTTGAACTCCATAAAGTTCGATGTGTTCCTGCTAGTGTGTGTGCTACGGGGAGTGACGGATGGCGTCATTTGTTGCATCTCGACTCCTGTTTCTATTGAGATATCAGCCCGCGCAGCAAGGCGGCGGTCGCTGTGGCTCTACGGGGTGGAACGTTTCCCCGACAGCGAGGCAAAAACGTTGGCGATGCGAGGGAAAAATGTACGGTTAGTGGAAGGAGCATGGGTAATCTTTTCGGGCTGGCATCGATGCTTGGCGAAGGATGGCAAGGAATCGGCAGCGGAGTCGATCGGGGCGAACGGATTGCGAAGAGCCCGTGCAGTGGAAGAGAGACAGATATGACCGTTATTCCCCGGTGACAGCATGCATGAGCGGCTGCAAAGTTTGGTGTGTAGTGGGGCGTGTTTGGCAGCGGGCTTCGCGGGGCGTAGTTCTCACCGCGACACCATAACTTATGCAGGCGGTGGTGTCGGTGGTGCGCGGGGAAGATGGTGGCACCTATACTTTACAAGATGGATGACCGTCTTTGCCACCTGCTTTTTGTCAAAGGTTGGAGGATCCCGAGGATTTATTCGTCGTCTCTACGTCATTATCATGCGCGACACCGGCGGGCGACGGACGCTCTGTGAGGATGACAGCAATAGAATGCAAGGCTACCATTGCTTGATGGTATTTTGTCTCTGTCTCGACCATGACGATGAGTTTGATGGGGGGCCATTACGGGGCATATGTGAGTGCGAAGGAGGGCGTGGGACTGCTGCGCTTACGGTATTTTTTTCTCTCGTCTTTATTTATTCAAAGTATGTCCTGGAATGAAAGAACTACCGGGTCGTTTCGTGGGCGCGCGGTGTGTATTTCCCCCCATGTATCACCGCAGTCTACAAGTGTTGCATAAATAGAATCTGCGCGTCCATGTGACTTGTCGGACGTCGTGGTCTTAGGTGCGGGAATTATTGATGTGTGCAGCGGGTGATTCCTCGTCACCTGAGGGGAGGAGGCGGGGCGCTGAGGATATTTTAAATTATGTACCAACAATATTTATGGACTTGCGCATAAACTGTTCTTTTGCATGTTTGCCATTGAGCTCAGATTCGGTTGCTCCCTCTGCGTGCACTGGAACATGCATGCGTGTATTGGGACCACATGCATGGATTAGGGGGCACTGCATATATTGAAAATCTATTAATGCATTGCGACTTCGAAAACATATATTAGGACACTATGTTGTACTGTAGCCACACGTTTCATGAAAAGAGACTACAAATGATTCAGGGAGTTATACACATGTAGTGGGAAAGCGTGAATATATAAGCATATTACGAATTTATTGAATGTGTCTCTTTTATGCTTGTATGCGTATTGTCTGCTTGACACATTTTTGTTTTGTGAGACAGCGTGTTATTTGGAGTCCAGAAACAAACCTGCACCTTGACGCGCTTTTATGGAAAGAAATACAGTGATGGAAGGCACTGGAATGACACGAAACTGGGCATTAGAATCGATCTGAGATTAACCGCAAAATCCACCCTGATCAGAAAGGTTAATCTAAAAAAAAAAAGATGTGTATTGTTGTTTTTTAAATTCTAGAAGCCAGTAATCTCATTCAAATTAATTTGTCGTTTTACTTTGTAGTATTAGTATGATCCGTATTAGTGTGATTGGAAAAAATAAGCAAGTAGGGTATGTAGGATCAGGCGTGGGGTTTAGGATGGAGTTGAGGGTGAGGAAAAGGTTAGAGAAGGGGCTAAGAGTGGGCGAGGGGTTAGGGAGGGGACTAAGGGTGGATGAGGGGTTAGGGAAGGGGCTAAGGGTGGATGAGATGTTAGGGAGGGGGCTAAGGGTGGGCGAAGGGGTTACGGATGGGGGAGGGGTTAAGGAAAGGGCTAAGGGTGGGCGAGGGGTTAGGGAAGGGGCTGAGGGCGGACGTATGGTTAGGGAAGGGGGCTGAGGGTGGGTGTGGGTCATGTCACACAGCCCGGTTGAAAGCTACACATTTGGTGGACAGGCGGGGTATTTGTGCCCAGACAATAGCAGCCACGAACCACCCGATCCCCGCCCACAAGGCAATTATCTCAACGCACCTTTTATTTCTTCTCTTGGAGTGAGTGTGTGCACCCCGGCCCAACCCGCCAGGCACAGGCACGGCCATGTTAAGATTAGACACACTCCAATATATACCTGCTAATGCCTAACGCTCACGACTCGTGCCTTCTATGACAATTAAAATTGTGACATTTATGCAAGGCTTGCAAGAAATCACCATTTACACCCCCTCCCAGTCCCTCCTCCCAATGAAATCCACCTTATGCAACATTTCTTAATAATTTGTCACTGCTTCACTTCCCCTCCCATCCCCTTCTCCCATTGAAGGTCTCCCGAAAAGCCCCGGCTGGCTTTCGAACGAGGTCGGAATCCTTCATCCGGCTTTCCGTGCCCTCGCGCTGATGTAGTGAAGGGAGCCTCGGCCGCGCACCATTCCGCCTGTGGGCTCCGTAGCCGTGATCACGTGAATGGAGCATTTGACTTAAACCGATCCGCCCCTTCCCTTCCCATCTCCCATGCACAGACCAGAGAAATGGCGGTGTTTGTAGAGCGGGAATGAGGTGTGCAGCCCATACAACCTTCCATCACGCCCGCTAACTGCTACAGTAAACGCGTGCCGGCCGATCCAGTGCTCACGTCATAATTATGCCGGCCGCTCAACTAATTTACATTTTTCCCCTTTTGATTGCGAGTAGTTGTTGCTTATCATTAGAAGTCGTCAATCGGTCTGTCAGTAACCGTCCATCTGACCGTCTGGATGTTGTTGATGTTGCAGGTGATAATTGAAGCAACAGTTTTATGTTGCAACACTGGCAGTAATGTGGCATACATCCACCTCCGGCAGAGAGATAGACCGAAGGCTTTTCCTTTCATTAAGAGCCGCAGCCGCGCTCTAACAGTTGGTTTTCACCGTTACACTGAGGAACGGCCGCGTGACGCTATGGATGTCATCTGGCATTTTAGCCGTGAGACTGTCATGCCGGGAGAGGGAATGAGCCGCCTGTCACCATTGCGAGGCGCCTGGGAAATGTGTCTTGTCTCGGTCACTGCCGCTGTGTGCTCGCACTGTTGGCACTGGCGCGATATCAGTGGTGATGTTACAGCTAGGGGTGAGAGTGTATGCATACTGTTTGTGTGTAGGTGTGACTTTGGGTGTATGTGTCAGAAAAAGAAGGATGAAGAGCGATAACAGAGAGAGAGAGAGAGAGAGAGAGAGAGAGAGAGAGAGAGAGAGAGAGAGAGAGAGAGAGAGAGAGAGAGAGAGAGAGAGAGAGAGAATCTTTACTCCCCTTCCTTTCCCTCCCTTCCCCCGCCCCCTTCCATCTCCCTGCCTGGGTGTATCAGGTACACTCCGTCAGGACACCCCGTTGCCCCAGCTCCCCGCCACGTCAGTCGTGTGACACCTGGGCAACATTTTTTGCTCCAATTGCATTTAGCCATTTAGGAGGGAGTTACAAAATATTTACGGTATGTCCGATTTGAAAGAAATTGCATATTGAATAATTTCGTTGGATATTATTATGATCTCTGTGTTTGAAACGCAAAAAAACGTGGCATTTTAACATTCGCGTTGCCGTAAAAATGGTAAAAATCGTGTATAAATGTTGATTAATGATGGACAGATTAAATCGATTTTGAATTAAGCCATCGCCATTTGTCCCCTTTCCCTACAATCCCTGTCCCACGCACCCCCCACCCCTGAACCCCCTAACCCCCAACCCCCTAACCCCTCCCCCAGCACGTCCCCTCGCGTTCTCTGTTGTTCCCTCTTTCCACCCCTTTCGTTCTCCCCTCGCTTGTCTGTAACCCTTTCTCCCCCCTCCCCCCTTCAGTCCCTCTCCCCCTTTTTCCTCCCTTGCCTGTTACCCTTTCTCCTCTCTTCATCGCCATACACACACTCTCTCTCTATCCTCCCTCCCCCACCCCCCCTCTTTTCCCCTTTTCCGGCTTTTGCCTTCCACCCTCTTTCCTCTGCTCCCCTTTTGCTTTTGTTTTTTTGTCTCTTTATTATCATTATTCTCTTGCTTTTCTCACTTCTTCCTTTTTCGTTATGCTTTTGTATAATTTTACTATATTTATTTTATAATCACTTTTTTCTTGTCTTATTTCTTTTAGTCCTTTTTCTTTCATTATTCCTTTCTTTCCTGCACGGAGAACCGGTGAGTGCTGGCTGGGTTATTACTAAAATGAGACTTAGTTTATTGGAGGAGGAGAAGGGAGTGGGGGTTAGAGGAGTGCAAGAGGGGAGGGGGTAGGAAAAGAGGAAGAGGAGGGGAGGGGGAGAAGGGAAGGGGTAGGAGGATTGGAAGAGGGGGAGGGGGATGGGGGGAGGAAGGGGGAAGGAGTAGGAGGATTAGAAGAAGGGGGGGGGTAGAGGGGGGTAAGTGGGATGATAGAAGGGGGAAGAAGAGATGGATGAGGTGGAAAGGGAAGGGGGAGGGGGTAAAAGGGATGACATAAGGGGGAAGGAGGGATGGACGAGGGAGGTGGGAGGGGGGGTAACAGGGAATGTGTGTTCCAGGCTTCAGTGTTCGGCGGAAGCATATTGATAGTAGGGTTTGTTTGAGGTTAATTACGTATGGTTCAGAAAGCGGGGGTGTGGGTGGGGGGTGGGGGATGGGGGATGGGGGCAGCAAACGCCGAATAAGGGGCTTGAAATGGTTGTGTTAGCCCCTCCCCTTCCCCCCAGCCCCATGTGGTGAGAGAAGGGTTTATGCCTTATTTTCATATGTTCTTTATTCCTATTTCTTTTTATTCTCCGGTTTTCCCTAAAATCTTCTCTACTTTCTTCTTCGTCCCATTCTGGCTTCCTTCTTGACTTTAATTTCTTAATTGTTTTACTTCTTGAAAAATTATGAAATAGATAGATATATAGATATTTTAATATACATATAATTATACATATACATATTAATACACACACACACACACACACACACACACACACACACACACACACACACACACACACACACACACACACACACACACACACACACACACACAATATATATATATATATATATATAGAGAGAGAGAGAGAGAGAGAGAGAGAGAGAGGAGAGAGAGAGAGAGAGAGAGAGAGAGAGAGAGAGAGAGAGAGAGAGAGAGAGAGAGAGAGAGAAGAAAGAAAGGTCCACAAATACAAATACAAACACACACTTGAGATGTTCGCAGTGGAAGTAAGGGGAAGAGGAGGGGGAGGGGAGGGGGAAGGGGCGAGGGAGTGGAAAGTATATGAGCGTGGATGAGGGTAGTCAGTGGTGTGGTGGAGTCGTGAAAGGGTGCACTAGAGCGCGTCGGAGTGCTGGTCTCCAGAACACTGTTGTTGCCGCCAGCACAACAACCCTTTGATTCTCCCTCGCACGCACGCATTCTCACACTCGCACACGCACATGCACGCTCGCAAGCCAGTAAAATCGGCTTTTATCAACGGTGAATACACAATTGAAGATCTGTGGTCTTTCTTTCCGGATTCTATTTATGTAGACTGAAATGCTGCCCTTTTAAGTAGGTGGATGGTGATCTTGCTGTTGTGTGTGTGGGGGTGGGGGGGTGGGGGTAAATGATGATGATATAGATAGATATAGAAATTGCAATATCGACGGATTAAGTAACGAAGTGTGGACGTATGACAGATGTGTAAAAGATGAGAGAGAGAGAGAAGAGAGAGAGGGAGAGAGGGAGAGAGGGAGAGAGAGAGAGAGAGAGAGAGAGAGAGAGAGAGAGAGAGAGAATGAGAATGAGAATGAGAATGAGAATGAGAATGCTCGGGAGGGCGAGCACGTGCAGGGTGTAATGAAGGTCCTGCAAGGCGGGTATTGACGAGCAGATAACGTCCTGCATTCACACGCCGAGAGGATCGGCAACCGTATATTGTTGCCGAGTTTAAATGCCACCTCCAGTGTGCGGAACACGGGTTGTCGGCCGAGGGAAGACGCTGCGGCTTCAGGGCTCACAGGAGTGGCATCCTCTTCTCGTGCTCGTGTGCGTTTCTGTTTTCATTCTCAGTGTGTGTGTGTGTGTGTGTGTGTGTGTGTGTGTGTGTGTGTGTATGTGTCTGTGTATTTCTCTGTCTTCTCTCCCTCTCCCTCTCCCTCGGAGACACTTCCCCCCCCCCCTAGCGTCGTCACCATACCCCATCGCCATTGCCGTTTCTCCTTCCGACATCACCATCGCCACCAGCAGTGCTAGAACGGCGGTGTTGATAGCAGCAGCACATCCAGGGAAGAAGAGGAGGAGGAGGAATAGGAATAGGAGAAGAAGGAATAGCAATAAGAATAGGAGGAGGAATAGCAATAAGAATAGGAGGAGGAATAGCAATATTAATAGTAGTAGTAGTAGTAGTAGAAGTAGAAGAAGAGGTAGTAGGAGGAAAAGGGAGAGGGATAGGAGTAGCTAGGAGCAGGAAGATGAGCAAGGAGCGAGTGTGGCACCATCACGGATATCTCATAGATCCAGGCGTGTTGGTCGTCATCTCCTTGTGCCGGGGATATATACGAGGCGTCGCTAACAAGGCCGTCGACGTCTTCAAACAGTGTGGATGACGCAGAACCCCCACCGTGTGTGTGTGTATGTGTGTCTGTATGTGTGTGTGTGTGTATGTGTATCGCTGTGCTTCTGTTTGCTTACAATTTCGTGCCAGTGTACGTACATATGTGTTGTAGGGTAGGATAGGGAGAGAGAGAGAGAGAGAGAGAGAGAGAGAGAGAGAGAGAGAGAGAGAGAGAGAGAGAGAGAGAGAGAGAGAGAGAGAGAGAGAGAGAGAGAGATGGAGAGATGGAGAGAGGGGCTGGCTTCGTCGGAGCAGTGGTAACAGTTTGATAGATCAGGTAACACAAGCTCACTCTGCAACACCAGGAAATGGCCCTCTCTGGCTTTTATGCAGAGATCCAGCGAATACCTTGAAATAGAGGGGGAAGGAGAGGGAAGGGTGGAGGGATAGCGGGCGTGTGTGGGACGCGGGATGTGATGGAAAATGGAAGGAGATTAAGTAGCCAGAAGTAAGTTCAGTCAGTGGGAAGGTGGAAATCTGGAGAGAACAGGAAATGGGAATTATTTACAGAGGGGAAGGCTAGGAAAGAGCGGTGGGGGAAGAGGAGAAGGGAGTCTAGCAATGCTTGGTGAATTTTCCGTTGCAGAAGGATATTAGAGAACCTGGGAGTGAACGGCAGAAAGTGAGAAAGAGATTAAGAGATGAATATGAGGAGAGAGAGATAGATAGATAGAGAGAGAGAGAGAGAGAGAGAGAGAGAGAGAGAGAGAGAGAGAGACTCTCTCTCTCTCTCTCTCTCTCTCTCTCTCTCAATTGGGATGGATCGTAATCACCCAAGCTTGGCTCGGGTGGAGGTTAGGGGTATGGGGGTGGGGGGTAGGTTCGTGTTTGCACGTAACTAATTGCTACGATATTTTATGTTGCCATAAAAAATTTAATCTGGACGAGATCAGCAAATTATTTATGGCGTTGTTTAATAGTTTGTGCCTCCAGTTTCTGCAGTAGGAATTGATTCCGTCCAAAATTTAGTGTAATCGAAATGAGTCCTGCGGAAATTGCATGTAATTGAAAAACTTATAAAGTATTTAGGAGTGAGCCTGGGCGAGCGGTTAACTACTTCAGGTAAATAACAGGAAAGTTATTGCAGGCGCAAGATACGACGACACCGGCCTTGCCTCCCGTATACATTATATCGGGCCCTGCGTCACAACAGGCGTTTCAGCGAGGCCCAAGCAAGGGCGCCCCTGTTGCCAGCGTGAAGGCTCGCCACGCGGCTGGAGGTTGTGTTGTGACAACATTAGTGTAATGTTAAGAGAGGCGACGCGGCGAAAACGAGGTTGTCTAGAAAGAAGGGTTTGACAAGGACGTATCTTGGACACTACAGCGGCAGCGGCGTCGGTCGTTGCATTATGTGGTCGGAAGGAGGTTTTATAGTGACACTAAAGGGGTCTCAATATGGGGCGCCGCATGGCTATCAAGGGGGTGGGGCAGTAACAAGTAAGCAGATACACGGCGGAGCTAGGCAAGGGGACAACACCGAGGTTGTAATTACAGTCGCAGGTATGGCTGGCACTGCTGCCCGGTCATTAAGCCATGCTGTTGCAATGAGCGAAGTTGGCGGGAGAGACGGAGGCTGCTAACGATGATCACTTCAACTGTAGACTTTTCGAGAGAAATGAGAGAAAGGGAGAATGCAGATTAATAGGGAGAGAAGAAAGCAGACAGAGTGAACCGAAAATAAACTTTAGAGGTGAACACATGTCTTACCACTAAAAACACACGCTCGCGCATACTAACATGTACCAATACTTCCCCCTTCAAACGCAACCACGTGGCTCTGAAACTCGGCTCTGTGGCACCCTTGTCTGGTTCTTACAAAGAACACTTAGTCTCCGGGGCCGTGCACGCGCTCTGTCTGTCAGCGACGGGACTGGCACACTGCCTCATTCACTGCCTCGCCCACTCCGTTCAATCTTTCATTCGCTCACTCATTGTCTTCACCGACTCTAGTTTCTATCTTTCTTTCGTCCACTCACCAGCATCGCTCACTCCCTCCTATCCATCTCTCATTCGCTCACTCGCATCTCTCAGTCACTCGTAACACTCAAGTCCGTTCGCTCGTTCCCACACGCACTCACGCTGTCATGACTCGAGCACTAATGCCTGCCCCTCAATCATACGCTCGTCCATCCCCACAACATGAACCCGAGCAAAAATAATCACTCCTTCAAGACTTTTTAAAGAAAGCGCTCACTACACTGTGTATTACTCGAAAAATGGAATGCAAGTGCAGATAGAAAACCTCGTTGTAAAGCCACTTTGACTCCGTGCCCACTTAGGCGTGTGATGTAACTTCCTCGGTCGAGTCTATGTAGGAGATAATGATGTGATGACTGGGACAACTTGTAGGAATGATTGTTTGTGAACAGGACAACAGGGTGGCCGCACTGGGCAGACGAGCAGAGCAAACATTCCTCTTCTCTGCATCTCTTCATTTCTGCCTTTCTTCCGTGTGTTCCGTTTCTTCCTTTTTCTATTTACCTTTCCTTGTCTTCACTATTATCGTCAACTATCCCCTTTCCTCTCTAATGTTTGTTTACTTGTCTTTTCCCTAGTTTGACACCCATCTTTATTTTCCTCTTCTTCTTCCTCCTCTTCTTTTTATTTCTCTTCCTCTTTCTCTTCTTCATCCTCTTCTTTCTCTCCTCCTCCCCCCCTTTCTTCCTCTAGCTAACGAGTCACTGCCTTTGCTCCGGGTTGTGTTGCTATGCTCATTGTGTCTTTGATTTCGAAGATTCGTTTTAAAACTAATGTAGACGTTTTTGCTCCAATTTAAACTAAAGGTCTCGGGATGAGATGACGAGGGAGTGGCGTTGTGGGGCTGGATAGGAGAGAAGGGATAGGGAGAGGCTAGGGGTAGGGATATGGAGGGGGGAGGGCAGGCAGGCAGGAGTAAATCACCAAGTCGTCATGTCCCGGCTATTGTCTGCCACACGACCATTAGCCGGCAAAAAGGTGGCATTCACAGGCGCCCTCCAAAGGCATTCTTAATTGCATATTGATTCGGAAAGGACTAAAAGGACTAGCATCAATTAATTCCGTTTTTAGGGACGCGGAGGGTCTGAGGGGGTTGGAAAAGGGGGGAGGGGGACGACTGTATGACCCAGACACGCCGCTAGATCGATACTAATTTTGATCCATCTCACGACCTAAGGTTAGCGCTAGTAATTTCAACCTTGTGGAGACTAACGTTGCTAGGCTAATGGTCTGGTGCGCCTAAGTATGCGGCTGCGTAATCACTCGGCGGGCATTTCGACCGTATTGTGGCGTGTATGTCAGTGTTGTTTCCTTGATGGCAACGCCGTGGCCCCCTAAGGTGAGGACACAAAGCACGGTAGCGGGGGGCCGGTTTGGGACCCCACGATTTTGTTGGTCTTAAAAACGCGTCCCGTCCTGCTTGTTGCCCCCGGAATGAGGTCTTGTCGTACAAGCAGTGTCTGGAGCTCGGGGCGCAGCGGGCGCGGGCTCTGCACCTTATGTGCGTATGTCTATATTTATCGGGGTAGCCCACCCGCACGATGCCTGCTCCCACGGCCAGAGTATTCCATGCGAGGATTTATCACCAGGTCACTCTGAAGAAAAGGAAACCCTCGACGTGGAGTCTCTGCGACGGGCCGACCTCGCCGTATTAACAACTTTGATGATACTCGAACGTGGTTCAAAATGCTCACCGCTTGTTATTTTGAGCGCGGATTCATTCCCCTCCCCGCTTTATACCCATCGCACTTTAATATACAATTTACAAAGCGTGATTCGAACCAATCCCACGTTGACCAGATCCGTTCACTCAAAACGTCCAGTTGACATATTGTCTCGGAGTAATGATGGAATTTAGTGCCATTTTCATGCATGTCCGGCGATGTCCATGTGGTGGTGGTGGCGCAGGCTGGTCGCCACGACCTACGTGCCGTACCGTCTGTTTACCACTAGAAAACCCTGTGGTATTTATCACTTGGGTAACAGTGGATGCATGTAGCCAGGGTCGCTGTGGGTTTGGGTTCAGAGCCGGATGCTGTTTTATCTTTAGTTTCTTTCCGACGACGCTGGGTATTCTTGTTCGTTGTGTTCGTGTTTTTGGTGGGTGCATTGTGGAAGCCGACAATGTGTGTAGTGTTAGCCGGACTGGTGAAGTTGAGAGTGCCAGGAAGGCCTCACCCAAAGCGCTTCCCCGCGTGCCACACCCACACTCTGATGCTCCTATTATTACTTTATCCCCTTCGCTCAAACCTCAGCCTTAGTGCGTCTTCCTCCACCATCCTCTCCTACCACTTCGTTTCCTCCTTTTCTCTCCTCCCCCTTCGCTTCCTCCTTTCCTCTCCTCTTCTTTTACTTCCTCCCTCTTTCACTTCTTCCCTTCCTCTCCTCCCTCTTTCACTTCCTCCCCCCATTCAACCCCCCATCCTCCATTTCTCCTTCCTTTTTACCATCGTTGCATCACTTCCTATATTCCATCGCGTTTTTGCAGGCCCGATGTTCTTCCTTGACAAGGATTCCTCCACTCCGGTATGACCTTTAATGTAATGTTTTTAGAGATGTTTATGTCAGAGCTCGTGACCTTCCTGTCGCCCCCCCTGAGGAACCATAAACAAACACGCACAGCCGCGCACACAAACACACATTGCGGTCCGCTTGCTTTAATTAACGAGTGCTGGAGGCGGCTTTAATGGTAGTCGCTTTTATGGCACCCAATTTTGCCCTGAGGATAAAGGCGCTCGGCTTTGGTTTGCTACAAGCATCCTCCGACGGCATTATTATTTTTCACCCTCCTGTTGATGTTTTTTGGGGCGTTATTTTCCCCCACATATTGAGAAAGAGGTTGTAGATTTTTTTTCTTTTTAATCTTTATCTTTCATGTCGCTTCACCTTCTGTGTTGTTTTATATCTTAGATATGTGTGTGTGTGTTCGTGTGGGCATATGTGCGCTTTTGTATGAAGGTGCCACAACCTCTCTCTCTCTCTCTCTCTCTCTCTCTCTCTCTCTCTCTCTCTCTCTCTCCCTCTCTCTCTCTCTCTCTCTCTCTCTCCCCCCCCCCTTCTCTCCCTCTCTCCATCTCCCTCTCTCCATCTCCCTCTCTCTCTCTCCCTCTCTCACTCTTACACGCACTCAAACGACGGATTAGAGAGGTGATTATCACACTTTTTTTTAATGGTTAGTAGTTGATGGTGGTATGTCGTGACCACCTTCCGTGTGCCTCCGCGACCATACACATCCGAAGGGCTTGAGTTCGATGTGGAGGTTGGTGCATAATGAGGCCGCGATGATGGTGTGTGTAGAAGTGCTTGGTAATTAACACATCGCCATTGGGAAACTTGGCGTGGTGCAAATTGGCACTGATGACCCTGCGAGGCACCCCCTCCTCTCGTCTCTTCCCCCTCATTCTCCCCTTCCCCCTCTTCCTCTTCCTCCCTTTCCTTCCCTCTCTATCTTTTTTTTTTACCTTCTTGCTTTTCACTCCCCCTCTCATCTCTGCTATAACCATTTGTCATTACGTTATTCTGCATTTTACTTGATGCATATCGCTCTCTCTGTCTGTGTCTCATTTTCATCACTATCACCACATTTTGTCAAAAAAGAAAAGGGAAAACGCCATCCTCATCACTCGGAATTGACATAAAGCACACATCTCTGCCCGCACTATCCTGCTCCCCCACCCCATTCCCCAGTCTCCCCCCACCCTTCCTCCAACAGTCTCCCATCCCATCCCCCAGCTCTCCCCCTCCCTCCCTCCCTCCCTCCCTCCCTCCCTCCCTCCCTCCACCCCTTGCACACAAGCTCATTGTTCACAAAACAACTGCGATCATTAGTTCACAGTTGTGAGATGAAGTTTACTCGGCTGTCTTGCGGTTATTCCCGGAATGGAGGAAGTTTAAGAGGCGCGTTTGGCCCGAGTTGTGACACATGGAGATTTTTTTTTATTTGTTTATATTTTTTTTCTTTTTTTTTGCGGCGCGGGCCTGTTCGGCGACGGTTTCCCTGCGGGCGAGAGGTCAGCGGATTGCACTCGTGGGGATGTCTTGCAATGTTTTCTTGGGGAGATTTGACAGGAAGAATAGCAACTCTTTTATTTCCTTGCGAATATTGTCTTTTGTTGACTTTTTTCTTGCTTATTTTTTGTTTTTGTTTTTCTATGAGATGTTTAGATATCTAAGCTTCATTTGATATTTATGATATTTTTGTTTTCTTTTTTATTGGTTGATTTTATGTTGTTTACAGCACACACACACACACACACACACACACACACACACACACACACACACACACACACACACACACACACACACACACAGAGAGAGAGAGAGAGAGAGAGAGAGAGAGAGAGGGAGACAGAGAGAGACAGAGAGAGACAGAGACAGAGAGAGAGAGAGACATTCGCCGAACATTGAGGAATAGAAATTGCGACCGAGTGTTTTTCACTCAGCCGGGGACAGGCTGGTTGAAGTAAAGAAAATCCATAACGCTTCTCGACGTTTGCTTATCAAGGGCGTCGGTGCGAATGGCGAATCACTGCGCACTCTAATTATCGTTCAATTTGCTCGACTGATGACGAATTGTTTGAGGAAAATGTGTCTCCCCCGAAAAAAAAACAAAAAACGTGTAATGGCCGGGACCGTTATAATCTCTTCAAGGCCGGATTAATACTGCAGTAGGATCGCATGAACGTTGCCCTTAGTCCTGGTAATGTGACTTCTGCTCTGCTAATTTAACCAGTTCATGCTAGCACGGGATTTAGAAGAAAAAAAATGTTTATCCCTGTATGTACAGGTGTATGTGTGGTTGCCAACTGTTGGGGTCCTCTTTGTGGGGGGTCGATTTTTAAATCCCCCCCCCCCTCTCTCTCTCTCTCTCTCTCTCTCTCTCTCTCTCTCTCTCTCTCTCTCTCTCTCTCTCTCTCTCTCTCTCTCTCTCTCTCTCTCTTTTGCTCGCTCGCTCTTGATCTCGCTTTCTTAAGCTTTCGCACTCCCTATCATCCCCTCTGTTCTCCTGATTCCCGTTACTCTGCATCTATTCTCTCCCTCCTTTATCCCCATCTCTTTCACCCCAGTTCCATTCTTCAAATCCTTCCCTCCCTCTCCCTTGCTGCCTCCCCTCCCCCCTCTCTAAGAATATGTTTGCTTATGTCATACACTCGTGCCATAGGGCCGTGATTCTCATGCTCCAGTCATTAGACTCGCGACCTGACTAATTAATTTAACAAAAAATGAACAAAAGATTTTCGTACTCCTCCTCCCCCTCCCCCTTTCTCCCCCCTCCCCTTACGTTACTCCACCCCCACCCCAATTCGTTATGTCCTGTAGTTCTTTGTGTTTTTTCTTACATTTTATTTTATGTGTTATTATTCTCTCTCTATTTTTTGTTACATTGTCTCTTACCATTTGCAAGCTCTGTCCCCATCTCCCCTCCCACTCTCTCCTCTCCTCTCCCACCTTCCCCCCTCCTCTCCCACCTTCCCCACTCCTCTCCCACCTTCTCTCCCCTCCCACCATTCCCCCTACCACTTCCCTCCCCCCTCGCGTTTCCTCGCACTTTGCAAGTCACGGCTTGCCATTGATCCACGCCGTGTGTGTGTTCTTGAGACGTTCAGCGGTGTGAAGGCGAAATTGTCAGTGCAGGTAATCCATCACCGCTCGGCTTGTCTCACATTCTTACTGATGTATTGTTATGAATTGTGAGTTATGTGTGTGTTGGGGAGAGAGAAAAGAGGAGGGAGAATAGGAGAGGGAAGGAGAGATGGAAAGGGAAGGAGGGAGATAGAGAGAGAGAGAGAGAGAGAGAGAGAGAGAGAGAGAGAGAGAGAGAGAGAGAGAGAGAGAGAGAGAGAGAGAGAGAGAGAGAGAGAGATGTAGAATACAACCAAAGATTTTTGCAAAAGAAAGAGAGGATAGTATAAGGAGACAAAGAAAAAAAGTCAGACAGATCTAGTTAGCGTACATGCGATCGTGTGTATGCATGCGTGAGGCCGCCTTGACCGCCGCATGTGCCGTGTGTGGTGAAAGGGACTAACGCGTGTAATGAGGTGAGCCATGCACTGGGTAGGCCTTTGGACGTGTGCCATCACGCCATAAGCCCCCCTCCCTCCTGCCCATCCCGCCCTCTACTGCTTAGTCTCGCCCTCCCCAGCTCTGCCCTTTGCCTAATTTCGACGCCCCTGTCAAGGCCCTTCAGCCTCGCCTTCGCAGTTATGAGCTCAGGCCGTCATGCCGATACGGATTCCATAGTTGGCCGCGGCCGTGTATCTAGTCATCGCTGACGCTCTCCGCGCGCCTTGTGTTCGTACTGATGAATTGCACAGGAACGCACAGTTGCTAGATGAGAACCTGATATACAGGATATTGCATATATTCGTAATGATTCGCCGGGGAGTGACTTCGGTTTCTCTGATCATGGATTGGAGCAGAAACATCATCCAGCCCGGTTACTGTCGATTTCTGCTTTGCTTTTTCTTTTTTTTCTTTTTGAAGTTTTCGAGCTGTAACGCAGGTAGAGTCTTGTTCTTCTATGTTGTCCTACTAGTATGGGGTCGGTTTTAGAAGTGTTTTAAAGTAATGTACACACTTCTGCATTGCTCGCATGTTTGAGACGTGTTCGTGATCTCCGGTTATCGTCGTGACTAATCAGATACACCCCCCCCCAACCTCTTGTGCATCTCTTTCTTTTCGCGTTGTTCATCATACATTTCGGTTTTCGGTTATAGTAGAGGGAATAATGAATTTCAAAAAAATATATAAATGCCCTGTTGACAGAAACCAGGCGTAGACAGACAGGCAGTAAGGCAGCCGTGCGTGTGTAGCGGGAATTCCAGGCAGCAGCAGCAGCAGCCGTCGTCTCCGTACCTTCCATCAGCAGCGGTGAGGGGGAGGGGGAGATGGGGAATGAAGGAGGGAGAGAGGAAGGGAGGGAGGGGTGTGAGAGGGAAGGAGGGAGGGAGGGAGGGAAGGAGGAAGGGCGGGAGGGAGAGGCCATTTGCCGGCTTGGTCTCCATTAGGCGTTCTGGTCGACCCTCCACCAAATTGAAAAAGGTCACATACATGGAAAGCCCATTGGCAGCGTGATGTACTGCATTAGTCGGGACCAGCGCCGGTTTTTGTAATGATCACCGGACTCGGGCTACGTTATCCCGCCGGAACTCAGCGACGCCGGCACAAACGTTCCTGGAGGAGATCTATGTCCGCGCTTCTATTGGCGGGGGAAAGAAGTAACAGGCTCCTTAACCTCCATGTTACACCCATTTACCTTCCCCTCCCTCCCTTCGTCCTCCTCAACCTCCTCTTTTTCTTCTACCCCCTCCTTCTTCTCCCCTTCCTCCTTCATCTCCATCTCTATATCCACCCCCCTCCTCCTCCTCCTCCTCCTTCTTCTTCTTTCTCTCCATCTTTCTCTCCTTCTCCTCCTCCTCCTCCTCCTCCTCCTCCTCCTCCTCCTCCTCCTCCTCCTCCTCCTCCTCCTCCTCCTCCTCCTCCTCCTCCTCCTCCTCCTCATTCTTCTCCTTCTCCTCCTTCTCCTTCTCCTCTCCTTTTCCTTCTACTACTGCTACTACTACTACTACTACTACTACTACTACTACTACTACTACTACTACTACTACTACTACTACTACTACTACTACTACTACTACTACTACTACTACTACTACTACTACTATTTCCCTTCCATCCCTCTTTGTATACAGTTGACTGAGAGACCACTATTAGTTTTATTAACAGATTGAGTGTTCATTCATCCGGCAGAATGACTGTCTAACTGACATTGTGTATGTATGTATGTATGTGTGTGTGTGAATATGCCTACATGCGAGTGTGTGTGTGTGCTTGCATGAGTACCCATGGATCATTTTTGTAGCTCGAAGTAAAATCGGTATCTTTGTGGAGTCTGCATAATATGGGTTCCCGACAAAGGGCAATTGCCACTGCTACATGGGTCACTACATGGCCACGAACAGGCTTCAAGTGCTCGGTTTTAAGGACAACGACTTCATTCCGGTTGGTGATGTGATGGTGTTTTGCAAATGTGTCTGTGCTGTGTATATGTATGTTTACGTATATGTATATATATATATATATATATATATATATATATATATATATATATATATATATATATATATATATATATATATATATATATATATATATATATATATATATACACATACATACATACATACATACATACATACATACATACATACACACATACATACACATACATATATACACACATACATATATACACACATACATACATACATAAATACATACATACATAAATACATACATACATACATACATACATACATACATACATACATACATACGTATATATATATATATATATATATATATATATATATATATATATATATATATATATATATATATATTTATATGTTTTTTTACTAAAGGTATATTTGTGAGTTAAGTATTTAATGTGACTAGGCGGAGGTGAGCGTGGGTCCCAGGGAGGGACACCCGGATGGCTCTGGTCACCACTAGTTAGACCCCAGAGACCCATTTCTGCCCCAACATGACCTCGCCCCTCTCCTCTCTCCTTGCTCTCTCTCTCGCTCTCTCTCTCTCTCTCTCTCTCTCTCTCTCTCTCTCTCTCTCTCTCTCTCTCTCTCTCTCTCTCTCTCACACACACATATACATACACATACACACTTATGCACGTATGCAAGTAGGCGTATGTAAAATAGATATCGCTGTTTCCCTTATATAATCCTCCCTTCTCATGCCTCCGCCCACACATGCAGGTTTCCTCGCCCACTCCCTTGTCTTTCCTCATAATGTTTTACACTTGCACTTGCTGTCAGTCCCCTGCACCTAATAATAATCGTGCAGATCATAATCCCCGAGATTTGATTCCTCATACTGCCATCGTCGACCTTGCCTATTGCATACAATAACGATGGTAATTTCATTTAGTCTAAGTTTATTCAGACACACACTCCTGCCATATGCTCTTGGCAAGAATCTCCTCGTGTGTCCTGAAATTGGCATTTCTCTCATATATTGCTTGTCGCATGGATCAAGTTGGGGCCGGTTATGCCGTGTTTGCTCTGTTAATGAGTATCGACCTGTGCGAGGTGTCTCTTTCCCCTTCGTTGACTGCCAGCCAATAAATATCAATATTCGCACCACGTTTCATTTGAGCTTGATCCCACCACATCTCTCAGCCCCGTCTCCGCCCCCTGGACTTTAAGCACGATGACATCTATTTTGATTACCGCCACTTGTCCTCTTGTCTTCCTCTCTACGACTTCCTGCCCCTTTATACCTGCCCCCTTCAGCCTCCCACACCTTGCTTTTTCCCCTGTTTCTTCTTTCGTTTCTCTTTTCGAATTTGTTTTATTTTATTTTCTGTCGTCTTCTCCTTTCTTTCCTCTTTTCTCCTCTTGTCTTAACTCTTCTCTTCTCCCACTTGCGTCATTCTGACGGTCTCTTTCCTCATGTTTTGCTAGTCTTTTCCTTCTCGTATCCTTGCCCCCTCTTCTCCCCTCTTATTCCCTCTTGCGTTCTCCGACTCTGCCCTTCTTCGCCTGGCCTTCCTGGCGTCCCCGGCAGAGGGCCCTCCTCCTCCCCAGGCCATCTCCTCCGCCTCCCTTGGGTTCTGATAGCAGTATTTACAGCGCGTCTCCGGGTTCACTCGCGGAGAAATTGCAGGAGGTAAAATAAAAGTTTGTTTTGGTATCTGAGGTCTTGAGGGAGAGACCGAGACATCGCTCCTCGACCTAAGGCAGCAATATACGTGATATTGAGTACATTTGAATATTGGTTACACCTGATAGGCCGCCGCACCTGGGGATAATGGTTGGAGTCAGGATGATAATGTTGAGTTAATGTTGCGGTGCGGGATGACGGTGGTGGTAGGTAGTAGCAAGCTGGTATGGAGGTGTAGGGGTGGGTGGGGGGGGGGGGCGCAAGAGGTGGAGGGCTGATGATGAGTAAGTTGATGAGGTATTATTAGGTGCGGAGACGGCGAAGGAACGACACCCTGGAGTAGCGTGGTGCTCACCACCGCACTCTACAATACGACGACGCATAAACTCCATAGGTCTCAAGGGGACCATCAGATGCGGCGTCTGATCTCCTCTCTGCATTATCAATGTACGCTTTTATTACCGCTACCGCCAGCTTTAGGGCTTTGTTATAGGTGTTTTGTAGGCTGGTCCACACGCGTGGCTAAGATGGCACAGGCAGATGATAATTTAGAGCCTCGTGGGGCGGAACGGATGCGCTCGCACCTTTGTTTCGGAGGCCACTGTTGTCTCAGGAGTTGAGTAGTTTCCTTGGCAGAAGCGGAGATTGGTGTAGGTGGAGTCACGTTAGCCCTGGGGCAGCCTCCCTGGGGGGCCATCCAGACGCCACTCTGGCCCGGGGGATGGGGGTTAGGGGGGCGCCCCGCCAGGTCATTGCTACTTACATTAGACCTATCCCCCCCCCTCCTCCTCCCTGCTCTACTCTTCTTCATCTACCACTCGTCCCTCCCCCTCGCGCCGTCCTCATTTTCTCGGTAATATTTCTAGTGACTTGTTCCTTGCCGCGAACCATAGCGTTTCCGGTCCTCGCTGCTGCTGCTGCTGTTCTGTATGCAAATGAATCGCATCTCTCACAAGCAATCCCTGTTACTCTTTATCTTTTACAAGTAATTCGCCGAAGTAACTTGCTCGTAGGCGAAGTTGCTGGCCGGCTTGATCTTGCTGGGGCCGGCCGGAGGGCAGGTCGGGGGTTCAGGAGGGGAAGGGGGAGGAGGGGGTAGAGGGGGTAGAGGGGGTTTGCCTGAAGGCCCTCCATTGATTTTGGTACGCTGGGGTCCATATTTTGAATCCACTCTTAGGTCATTACGCTCGTTTATTTACAGGAGTTTTTTACGTTGCTGCTATCATGTGCCCATCAATATCAGTATAATGATTCTGCCCTTCCTCTCTTTTCCGTCGCTACTGCCGCCGCTATGTCTCTTCACCATTATCATGTCACTATCACCATCATTATCATCGTTATATCACTATCATCATCATCATGTCACTTTCATCATCATAAATCATCAATAATGATCAACTATCATCATCCTTATCATCACCACCCGCGTGTCACTGACGTCATCATCATCATCATGTCACTATCATCATTACCATAAATCATCAATCACCATTGCCATCATCATTATTTTAGCACATATTAATCATGTGGTGCTGTCGGGCGACGTCCATGACTTGCGTTGCACCAATAAATGGCTGCATCTTTGCAACAACGACCCTGTTTTTGTTGCAGTCGGATGGCTGTATGCTTTACAGCCAGGTACGGTTCTCGTTGCAAATAGACGGTTGGATTCTTTGCAACGACGAGACTTTTTCTCCCCCCCCCCTCCCCCCGCGCAATGGAGGACCACGTTTGCAGCATCTGATGAGTGCTTTTCTGGCGAGAGATGAATGGTTTTGTTTTTATAGCAAAAGGAAGATATTAAGGACAGTGTCGACGGGACGAGGTGAATGAACAAGGGAAGTCGAATAAAGAAGCGCAATAAAGAACTTCACAAGTGTAATAAAGTTTTTTTTTGCCGAAGAGGGAAAGGGAAGAGGGAGCCGGCGGTGTGGGAAGAGGCGAGCCCGAGGCGCGCACTGGGAAGGCCAAATGAAGTACTGAGGGAGGAAGAGCAGGAGGAGGAGGAAAAGGGGGAAGGAAAGGAAAGGAAGGAGGAGGGAAAAGGGAAATGAAGAGAAAAGTGGATAAGGAAAAGGGGTAGATAGGAAAGGAGGATGAAGGAGATGGAATTGAGAAGGAAGCTGGAGAGAACGGCTGAGAACGAAGGAAGACGGGAGGAGAAAAGAAGAAAGGAGGGGACGAGGAGGTAAACAAATAGGATATAATCTTAAGAAGAGGCGGCCCAGGATAGAAGAGACGAAAAGTCGTGATGGAAGGCGCGAGATACTCTAAGCCAGGTCACGCCAGGTCGTTAACTTGTGGTGGGTGTACTGTCCCTTCGGTTGAGGGGGGAGGGGAGGGGAGGGAGAAGCCTTCGCGTTATTTGTTTTTGCTGTAATGCTATGACGCCACATGATACCCGCGGGCATAGCCTCCCCTCGGGTATGTTGTGACCTCCTTCGTTTAATTCATTTCTCTCTCTCGGCCCTTTTTTTTCTTTTTTTTTCTTCTTCTCTTTTCTTAATCTAGATCCCAATTCCTTGACTGTTTTGTCTCACTCAGTTTTCCTATATCTCTCTCTCTTTTTTTTCTTTCTTCCTTTCTCTCTCTTTCTTTCTTTCTTTCTTTCCCCTCTTATGCTCTCCTTTTGATTTTCTCTCTTCCCCTCTCTCTCTCTCTCTTTTTTCCTTTTTTTTCTTTTTCTTCCTTTTTTTTCCCTTTTTCTTCCTTATTTGTTTTTTTCTCTCATATCTCTTCTCGCGCTCTCCTATTTTTCTTCTTCTCATATCTTTTTGTTTTATCTTTCTTGTAATATTAGTTATTGCTAATAACAAGAATGATAACAGTACATGATAGTAATGATGATGGTGATAATCTTAGTATTGAAAATAATAATGAATAATAATAGTAGTGATGGTGATGATGATGATGATGATGATAATAATGATAATGGGAAAAGTGATTTTGATGATGATGATAGTAAAGATAGTGATTATCCAGTATATAGTGATTATAATGGTGATGATGATAACATGTATAATGATTATGATTATGATGACAGATAATAGTGATGATAATGACACTAATAATGGTGATAATGATAACACTAATAATGGTGATGATGATGGTGACAATAAATGCAGGAATGATGAGGATAACAGTATGATGATAATGATGACGATAAAGATGATGATAATACTGTTGATGGAGAGGAGAAGAGGAAGAGAGGGAGAAAAAGGAGAAGAAGAAGGAGGATGAGGAGAAGAAGAAGTGGAAGAATTGGAAGAGAAAGAGGAGAAAGAGAAAAAAAGAAAAAGGAGGAAGAGGAGAAGGAAGAAGATGAGGAGGAGGAAGACGAAGAGGAGGAGGAGGAAGACGAAGAGGAGGAGGAGGAAGACGAAGGGGAGGAGGAAGAAGAAGATGAAGAAAATGAGGAGGAAGAAGAAGAAGAGGAGGAGGAGGAAGAAGAAGAAGAACAGGAAGGGAGAAAAGAAGAAGAAGAACAGGAAGGGAGAAAAGAAGAAGAAGAACAGGAAGGGAGAAAGGAAGAAGAAGAGGAAGGGGGAAGAGAGAATACGGAAGAGTAATA